>SJYA01003050.1:262736-415840 GCA_006410615.1 Neotragus moschatus
AAAAAAAAAGGCAAGTTCAAAGGTAATTGGACGAGGAGTTTTAAGCACGGCTATTCCCGCAGCAAACTGCTTCATGAATACCCATCGGGATCTGTCCATATGGACAGCAGAAGGGCTCCTGCTGTTCTTTTGCTAATAAAAACTGTTGTGATTACATTTCCAATTCTTTCGGAACAGGACCTCTGTGGGGCCGCAGCGCAGCGTGCCGAGAATGTGTCTTCCTGGCTGATAGGCAGCACCCCCACTCCCAGCGGCCCCAGCCTTGAAGGGGTGCAAAGATCAGCACCTTTTGGCTGCATAAGGAAGGTGCTCAGGGGAGTCTGGGACTGAACAGGTGTGTGTGTGTGTGTGTGTGTGTGTGTGTGTGACTGTGCGGTCTCACACACGCAGGAAAATCTTAATTAATGGGACAACCTCCCATAAGTGGTTCCGGTCACTTAGTGGTTTCCAGTTAATTAGAGGATAACCTGCAATTTTTTCTTTTTCACTCTCCTTGTGGAAGTCCATTAGTCTAGTTACACCCCTACATTCATGCCGGAGCCCCGGCTAGTGTCTTTGTTAAGAATGGCCTCCCTTACCCTGCATGTTCTATCAAAATTTTACCTGTTCTTTCTGCTCTGAGTCAATTTGAATGCTTCCTCCTGCACGAGGCTCTCTCAGATTGCTAGCCTTCGGTGGGGAAATCTTCCCGCCCTTGGAGAATACTCTTATAAAGTACTTAACACATTCTGATCTTCTCTCCCCCTGGAAGCTTCACACTCCTGTAGGTCATTGTCAGGGCCTTGCCTCAAAGGCCCCAGTGCCAGTAACATAAGACTTGGGATACAGTTCAGTTCAGTTCAGTCACTCAGTCATGTCCGATTCTTTGTGACTCCATGAAACACAGCACTCCAGGCCTCCCTGTCCATCACCAACTCCCAGAGTTCACCCAAACCCATTGCCATTGAGTCAGTGATGTCATCCAACCATCTCATCCTCTGTCATCCCCTTCTCCTCCTGCCTTCAATCTTTCCTAGCATCAGGGTCTTTTCAAATGAGTCCGCTCTTNCCAGAGTCTCGTGCCTCTCCTACCTTGGCAGGCAGATTCTTTATCACTGCTGCTACTGCTGCTAAATTGCTTCAGTCGTGTCCGACTCTGTGCGACTCCAGAGATGGCAGCCCACCAGGCTCCCCCGTCCCTGGGATTCTCCATGCAAGAACACTGGAGTGGGTTGCCATTTCCTTCTCCAATGCGTGAAAGTGAAAAGTGAAAGTGAAGTTGCTCAGTCATGTCTGACTCTTCGTGACCCCATGGACTGCAGCCTACTCGGCTCCTCTGTCCATGGGATTTTCCAGGCAAGAGTCCTGGAGTGGGCTGCCATTGCCTTCTCCTCTCTATCACTGAGCCACCTCTAATTAAAAAGCCCAATTCATTGGGTATGTATTGGTTAAGAATGTATCCTCTGCAAGTTCATTCTCTTCCCTTGGAGTCAACACACATAAACTTGCAAACATACATATGTACACACAAGTAGATGGGGCATCACTGTTTTTTCATCTCCAATATACAAAAATTCTTGTTTGCAAACATCAGTAAGAAAGCAGTTATTCACTTTCTCAAAGAGTTCTTATTTCACTTAAGGAGTCATCCCAGGGTCCCCTTCAGAGTGGGCTCTCCCACCGTATCTGAGGGTTCGTTCATTAACATTAACTGCTTGAATACAAGGGTAAGGAAGCTTCCACTGGCTGGGGTTCTGTAAACTTCACTTAAGCCTAATCAAAATGATGATGAAGCACCTCTGAGAGGACTGAATAAAGCCAGCGGGCAAATGAAGTTCTCTTTGCAAAAATACATCCGTTTACAGACAACACATTAAGGCAGAACTTGTGACGTATGACTCTGCCTCTAAACCAGTCATGTGGACTCACGCTTGTCACCTCTCTGGGCCCCAATTTCCCTGTCTGTTGAGTGAGATCAAGAGGACTGGTGAGGCAGCTGAGCTCTAGGGCAGGAGTTTATCCATAGAATACAATATAAATAGTACTTGACCAAAAATATTTGGTTGAGTCTAGGAAACATCAGTATGCCCCCACATCATCGCCACCAACTTCAATCATCCTGAGTGTTCACTTTGGTGTGGAAACAACTCCAAAGTCTTACAGCTCAACAAAACAAAGGTTTGCTGCTGCTGTTCCTGGATTCATTGGAAAAGCCCCTAATGCTGGGATAGACTGAAGGCAAAAGGACAAGGGGGCGGCAAAAGATATAAGGGTTAGAGCACATCATTGACTCTAGGGACACGAGTCTGAGCAAACCTGAGAGATAGTAAAGGACAGGGGAGCCTGGCGTGCTGAAGACAATGGGGCTGCAAACGGTCTGAGACAACTTTGCAACTGAACAACAAAGAACGAACTCAAGTCTCAGGAGAACTCTGCTGCACACAGTGACTCTGGAATCCAGGCCAACAGTCTCCTCCAGATTAGAGTTGAACCACCTAAAATGTCTTAGCCTCTCCTCCCTCACTGCAGCAGAGGGAGGGACAGCTGTAAGATCTTCCATGTTCACTCCAGAAGGGATTCCCCCAACTTCAGTTGACCGCCCATGGCCAGAGTAGTCACATGGCTCTGGAGAAGCAAATAGTCTATCAGTGATGTGATCACCATGGTCTGTGCCACATGCAAGGACACCCCCCACTCCTGCTCTCCAATCTACAGAGTCAACTAAGTCATTCCCTTATTTCCTTAGAGTAAAGCCAGACTGTCTCCCATACGATTATTCTCTGTAAGAAAGCCAACAGGGCATCAGTGCCCCCAGTCACAGGGCCAGTGTCATCAGCCTTTCATGAAAGGTCAACAAAGCCCTCATTTATGGCAAAAAAAAAAAAAAAAAAAAAAGTGTCTAGTTGGTGCCACTCCCAGCTTCAGAGCAACCCCAAGCCCTACTGCCACGGAGCTGACAGGACGGGTCCCCAGCTGCATGCCACTTGGGCATTCTCTACTTCTAGCCCAACCAAATCACCTAGTGACTAGACCCGCCACTGAAATGGGCTGCCGTGGCCAGACCCCTGCCTCCAGCTCCTCCTACCCCTGCCAGTTGCGGATGTCTGCCCACCGGAAGAACCTAAGGCTCCCAACACACACTGGGGTTCTCCCTGCCTCAGCTGGCAACCATCCGAGGCAGATCCTCCTTCCAGGCTACCAAAGGCCTCCCTCTTGTCTAGTCCCCAGTCCTCAGCCCACAGTCCTGGTGGGCTATGGGACAGGTGGAGACAGGGGCATATTCACAGCCCATCAGTCCTTGGAGGGACTTTTTCATATGTTTTTATTCCTTTTACTTCCTCGTCCATCTGGAGGTCACATTCATCAAGTTCACAATAAAAAGAGGCTGAAGGGAAATGACTGACCTCTCTATTAGTAAAGCAGAGAAGTCCCCCTTTCTATAGTCAGAGGCCAGAGCTGACATGAGACAGGGAAGATATGGGAGAGCTTCCACCTTTTTCTGATGCCCCCGGGTGAGTCATATCCATTCTGAATGGATAAAAGAATGAGAGAATGAATGAAAGGATGTCACATGACAGATGCTTAATGAATAGCCATTCATTTATTCTTTGTAGTGTTGGCTGATGTAACATGTGAGTAGATCCCTGGTCCTGCCAGCAGAATTGGACAAGATTGCCGAGAAAAGAACAAGAATCTCCTGTGGATAAATCCTTTTAGCATTCATTATGCACCAGGCCGTGTAACACACATGGTCTTCATTTGCATTAGGGCTTTTGATCCTCACAACCACCTCACAGGATAGACAATGCCTACGTTATGAGTATTACTCTGCTTTTTAACTCCCATGAGATGTAATTCCTACATTACAAGTTGAACAAACTGAGGCCTGATGTTTGTGATGAGCCAGCCAGCAAATGGCAGAGCCCAGCTATGAGTTCAAGGATCTAGCTGATCTGTGAAGTATGTCCAGTTGCGGCATTTGATTGGAATTCAACTCAGTCAGAACCTCTCCGGCCCCTCCTGTGTGCTCCTGTAGTCAACACTTGGTGAATACGCCCACGGGGAATATAGCAGGGGTGAGTCACGAGCCCTGCCCTAAAGGAGCTTGTGACTCAGCAGAAGGGACGGTGACAATGATGCAACACCCCACACCCACCTGGAGAACACCCTGGGTGACGGCTGTGGAAGCATTTAGCAAATGAGACACTGATCAAAAGTAGATCATCGTAGTTGCTGTGGCTACACACAGGGCACTGAGGGGAGCCACATCCCATCTGTGAGTGGTGATGAGGCAGAAACCACTGGACTCAGGGGGAGGAAGACTGTCCCCTGATGCCTCCGCCACCTCGGAGAGCTGGAGACACAGGTTGAGTCAGGAGGCCCTGCCACTCCCGGGGACCCGTAGACAACATGGACAGCTTAGGCAGAGTGATATGTGCCCTCGAACACCATGATGACTAAAGCCCAGAGACACAGGAGGGGTAGAGCACCACAGCTGTGCCTCCTAAACACAGCCTGACTCCAGCTCGCCACAGAGAGGCAACCAGAGCCACCTTCCAGGGGCGGCTCTAAAAATAAAGCTGCAAACTAGCTTCACACTTCCCTCAGCTGCTCGGGGCCCACGAGTTGGCATCTGCCTCTGAGGGGTTGGCAGAGAGGGTGGAGATGGGGTGGTCGACTGTAGGCGGACTTTGAGGTTCCTAGGACCCTCCTAGGAACACTTGCAACACTTGTGGTCCTGTCTAAAGGGCTCTGAGTGAATGAGTCAATGTCACTGACTTTAGGAAGTTCACTGAGCATTTGGGTTTGTTATTCCCACTTTACAGATGAAGAAACTGAGGCTTCTCATAGAGAAGACATGACTTAGCCAAGGTCACACTAATAGTAAACAGGAGTCAGGACATCACTGCATCTTCTTCAACCAGATCCACTGATTTTTACAGCTCACAGCCTGTCTTCACCCTCCGCCCCTTCTCTTTTCAGCTCCTTCATCAATTGCACCTGCCCCTGCCTTCACTTTCTCATCTCATCCCCACTAGAGCCCCACACCACCCCAGTCTTCCTCAAATGGGCATAGGAGAGATATAGACTGTAAGTTCCATGAGGAAAGAGATCACATCTGTTTTATTCTTTACTATCCCCTCAGCCTCTAAAGTAATGCCTGAAAAGAGAAGACACTCAATATTTGTTGAATAAATAACGCTGTTTCCTCTTCTCATATCAGATCCAATCCATTAAAATCCCCATAGGCTCTTCCTCCAAAACACATCCAAGGGACTTCCCTGACAGTCCAGTGGTCAGGACTCTGGGCTTCCATTTCAGGGGTAAGATCCCTGGTCAGGAAACTAATATCCTGCTTGTTGCATGATGTGGTCAAAAAGAATAAAAGAGAAAACATCTTTTTAAATGTTTTTTAGAAACATATAAACATTTTTTTAATTTTTTTAAAAGAAACACTTTTTAAATGTTCAGAACATTTATTACAATGGCTGAATTAAAAAGGCTGACCACACTAAGAGTTGGTAGGGATATGGGGAATTGGATACACTACTAGTGGGAAGGTAAAATGGCTTGATCACTTTGGAAAACAGTCTGGCAGTTTCTTACAAAGTTAAACATATACTTACCATATAATGCAATCATTTCACAGCTATTTAACCAAGAGAAAGGAAAGCATATGTCCACACAAAGATTTGTACACAAACGTTCACAGCAGCTTTATCTGTGATAGCCAAAAACTGAAAATCACTGGAATGTTTGTCAGCAGGAGAATGGGTAAACAAAATGTGGTGCATCCATGCAATGGAATATTACTCAGTAATAAAAGGGAATGAGCATGCAACAATGAAAGAAATGATGTGTGCAACAACATGGCTGCAACTCAAAATAATAAAGCTAAGAGCACCATTAATTACTAGAGAAACACAAATCAAGTGGACAAAGAAGACATGGTTATATAAATGCAATGGACTATTACTCAGCCATAGGAACAAATGAAAGATCCCATTTGCAGCAACATGGATAGATCTAGAGATTATCATAGTAAGTGAAGTAACTCAGACAAGGACAAAGATCAGATGATATCACTTATGTGTGGAATCTAAAAGAATTAATACAAGTGAATTTATTTACAAAACAGAAACAGACTGACAGACATAGAAAACAAACTTGTGACTATCAAGGCAGAAAGAGTGAGGGAGAGGTAATTAGGAGCATGGGATTAAAGGACTGCTGTTCAGTCACTAAGTTGTGTCTGCCTCTTTGTGACCTCATGGACTGTAGCCCACCAGACTCCTCTGTCCATGGGATTTCCCCGGCAAGAACATGGCAGTGAGTTGCTACTTCCTTTTCCAAGGGATCCTCCCGACCCAGGCATTGAACTTGTGTCTCCTGCATTGCAGGTGGGTTCTTTACCACTGAGTCACCTGGGAAGCCCATGAGATTAACAGATATCCACTACTACATATAAAACAGATGACAACAAGGTCCTACTGCATAGCACGGGGAACTATATCCAATATCCTATACAACCTATAATGGAAAAGAATCTGAAAAATTCTCTGTATATGTATATATCTGAATCACTTGGCTGAACACCTGAAACTCACACAATGCTGTAAATCAACCATACTTCAATAAAATAATGACAACAATGCTCAGTGAAAGAAGTAGAACAAGAATAAATGAGTACATACTTTTTTTGTATGATTTCATTTATGCAAAATTCTAGAAAATGCAAACTAACCTATAGTGACAGAAAGCTCTGTAGTTGACTAGAATTTGACAGGTGGTGGGCAAGGTATGATGAGAATGGGCAAGGAGAGATTACAAAGGACAAAATGAGAGGTTTTCAAACTATGAATTTGTTCATTTATCTTGATTATTGTGATGATTTCATGATTTACCTACATCATGCTGCAGGCCACGGGGTCGCAAAGAGACAAGGCTGAGCGGCTGAACTGAACAAGACATGTTAAATTATATCCTGTACATGTGGTTTATTGCATGTCAATTATGTCTCAATAAAGCCATTTTATTGGGGGTTGGGGTTTTCTTTTTAATATCCAAAATTCAACCATTTTGGGTATCAACCTCCACTGCCAACCACTCTGATCCAAAGGCTACAGCTACCTGGATCCCTTGCTCTGTAGGCCCCAGCCCTGCTGAAATTCCTCCTTTTCCAGAATATTCCATCCTCTCAGGAAGATGCCAAGGTTCCTGCTCAGTAGGTCCACCCGCCCACCCCTAGCCACTCAGCTAACTGACTGATGACAATTCACAGCTGCCACTCTTCGGGCAACCCACTCCAGTGTTCTTGCCTGGAGAATCCCAGGGACGGGGGAGCCTGGTGGGCTGCTGTCTGTTGCACAAAGTCGGATACAACTGAAGCGACTTAGCAGCAGCAGCAGCAGCAGCACTCTTCCGGAGACTTGGCTGAGCCACATCATCTTGCCAGGGAGATTACAGCTCCATCCCAAGGACACCAACAGCCAGTGACTAATCGATACAGGGATGCAGAAGTCTAGCCCCCTTGCTCCAAGAACAGATGATTCCTGCTGCAGAGCCCCTCCACCATAGTCAGGCTGAAGGCAGACTATTCACAAGCACATCAGCCTCTTCTTTCCTAGACTTACTCCCCACCCCTACCCCAGGCTGCACTGAAGAGCACCGCCTGAATGGATCACAGAAACTGCATCCCTTTTCAGGCTCTGGGAAATCAGCTAAAGATAGGTGGTACCGGGGTGGACCTAGGAAGCAGATCCAAGGGTGGGGTTCTGGGGCGCATCCCTCAGGCCAGGAGGCAGGTAAGAACCGGGAGTCCAGAGCGTGAGCAGCAAAGTGCTTGCTGCTTTTCACCCGTGGCAACTGGGATGGGACACGAGGAGAGCAGGAAGCACAGAGTCACGCAGCACCCCTGGAGCCTGAGTGACGCGGGGGAGAGGATGGAGAAGGAAGCGGCACCCCGCCCCAGTCTTCTTGCCTGGGAAATCCCATGGACAGAGGGGCCTGGTGAACTACAGTCCAGGGGGCTGCAAAAGAGTCAGACAGGACTTTAGTGACTGAACAACAACAAGGAGAAAGGGTGAGTATAAGGGCCATCAAATCGGTAGCTGCTGCAGAACACGCAATGCTTTGAAGAGAAAATAGCAAATTTGGGACAATCAAGCATTAATTTAAAGCAGTTACAAGAGGCAGACAACTTCTTCAATGGCATTTACCGAGTTAGAGACCCCCACCTCCTGCAGTTAGATGACAGACCTGGGGCTAGATCCAGGACACAATCGTAAGAGTAGCAGAACTTGGAGAAGGTTGCCTTCGCAGGCCCAGCGGTTCTCATATACCAAGTCAGAGCCCTGAAAAGAAGAAATGGGATCCTGAAATCAGGGGTGAAGACATGTAAGTAGATATACTTGAATCCCTTGACTCCCCCATCTCCCCTAAACATTGAGTGTACTGAAAATGCCTACACTCCATGCTTTTTTTTTTTAACTGAAGGATAATTGCACTAGAATTGTGTGGTTTTCTGTCATACATCAGCAAGAACCAGCCATAGGCACACCCATTTCTCCTCCCTCCCGAATCTCCCTCCTATCTCCCTCCCCATCCTCCCTTCAGCCTGCCACAGAGCTCCTGTTTAAGCTCCCTGAGTCACACAGCAAATTCCCATTGGCTCTCTATTTTACATGTGGTATTGTAGATCTCCATGTTACGCTCTCCATGCATTTTCCCTTCTCCCTCCTCCCATCCCCTGTGTCCATAAGTCTACTCTCTATGTCTGTTTCTCCACTGCTGTCCTGCAAAAAAATTCATCAGTACCATCTTCTTAGATTCCATATATATGCATCAGTATATGACATTTATTTTTCTCTTTCTGATTCGCTTCACTCTGTATAATAGGCTCTAGGTTTGTCCACCTCATTAGAACTGACTCA
The DNA here is from genome assembly GCA_006410615.1 of Neotragus moschatus. Lineage (NCBI taxonomy): Eukaryota > Metazoa > Chordata > Mammalia > Artiodactyla > Bovidae > Neotragus > Neotragus moschatus. Next base: position 271,649 of record SJYA01003050.1, read on the forward strand.
AATGTGTTCCTTTTTATGGCTGAGCAGTATCCAACATGTATATGTACCACAGCTTCTTCATCCATTCATCTCTCGATGGACATCTAGGTTGCTTCCATGGTCTAGCTGTTGCAAATAGTGCTGCAATGAGCACTGGGGAACATGTGTCTTTTTCAATTTTTGTTTCCTCAGGGTATATGCCTAGGAGTGGGATTGCTGGGTCATATGGTAGTTTTATTCCCAGCTTCTTAAGGAATCTCCATACCATCTTCCATAGTGACTGTATCAGTTTACATTCCCACCAACAATACAAGAGTGTTCCCTTTTCTCCACACCCTCTCCAGCATTTACTGTTTGTAGACTTTTTGATGAGAGCTATTCTGAGTGGTGTGAGGCGGCGCCTCATTTTAGTTTTGGTTTGCGTTTCTCTAATAATGAGTGATGCTGAGCACCTTTTCAGAAGCTTATTAGCCATCTGTATGTCTTCTTTGGAGAAATATCTTCTTAGGTCTTTTCCCCACTTTTTGATTGTGCATCCCCCAGTCCCCCACTTTAAGTCTTTACAGACTCAGACGAGGTTGGTGGCTTAGAGGACAACGCTAAGCCTCCTCAGGATGCGCCCCCATCTCCTTTCCTGGCCACCAGGGCCACGGATAGAACCAAACGGCAGCACGGCTCACTGGGCAAGTGCTCAGCCCGCTCAGAGAAACAGAGAGATTAAATACCAGAGCAGCTGTAAGGCCCAGCTACCACGAGCCAGCACACACCTGAAGAGCATATCTGGAAGCGGACGCTGAAGGAGGAAAGCGGACTACAGAGCTGGATTTTAAAGTGTATTGACATGGAGGCATCCTAGAGCACAGGAGTTAAGTCCCTAGCAAAGAAGCCTAGAGGGCGGTTCTGACGTGCTGCTGGCATGGCTCTCGGAAGCTGCTGTCACAGGCTTGTAGGGAAAGGGGTCCAAAGGCTCAAGTGAGACTACTATTCGACCAGCAGTGGAGGGCATATGACCCTTAAAGGGTAAACCATGTGCTCTCTGGCCTTTAGAAAAAATGTGCTGGTTTCTGTTGCACTGAGATGGTTAATAATAACAAAAGGTTCCCAACAGCTAAGGGTATTAATATAGAAATGAATGAGATGAACGGATGAGTCCAATGCCAGGATTAGATACTCCAGTGGAGGTTTATAGTTCTTTGCCCAGTTTCTAGACTTGAGGCAGCTCTTAGACCCAGAACCTATTAACTAGTCCCCATAAGACAGATCTTGCAACTTTATAATAAATAACACATGGAAGTCATCCACCACTGGAACTATTATCATTTATTCAAGGGAAAGGAGAATTACAATGGGGAGATGAAATATCTAGACTCTTTAAGGGATGTTAGATACAGGATCTAAGCTACTATGAGTACCTTGGGACCCAAAGATGTACCATGATTCCTTCATTATAGTAGAAGCATATGGCGGTCAAATAAAATATTGAATCATGGCCCAGGATCAGTGGTCATTTCTCGGTTCCCAAGTATATAATCGGAATATATCTACTTAGCAATGGTTCCTTGTCAAATAGAGTAAAATCTCTTTTAATACAAAGAACCAAGTGGAAGTTTCTAAAGCTGTCCCCACTCCTGGACCAAAGTGGTAAATCAAAAACATTACCGCTTCCCGCAGGAATGGCAGAGATTAGTGTCATCCACAAAGACTTTAAAAGTTCAGAGGAGATGGTCCCTATCATATTTCCCATTTAACACACTAGTCTGGCCTCTGCCATGGCAGATCACAGTGAACTACTCCAAACTTAACCAAATAGTAGCCCCATGTGCAGCTTCTCAGCTTGATGTTGTTATCTTATCTACAGTGAATTAGTATGCTGCTGCTGCTGCTAAGTTGCCTCAGTCGTGTCTGACTCTGTGCGACCCCATAGACGGCAGCCCACCAGGCTCCCCCATCCCTGGGATTCTCCAGGCAAGAACACTGGAGTGGGTTGCCATTTCCTTCTCCAATGCATGAGAGTGAAAAGTGAAAGTGAAGTTGCTCAGTTGTGTCCGACTCTTCGCGACCCCCTGGACTGCAGCCCACCAGGCTCCTCCACCCATGGGATTTTCCAGGCAAGAGTACTGGAGTGGGGTGCCATTGCCTTCTCCAGAGTGGGTTAGTATAGTTGAAGATAAATGATAGGCAGCTTTTGATCTGATAAATGCTTCCTTTCCCATACCCAGCAGAAAGGAGTACCCAGGACAGTTCATATTCACAAGGGATGAACAGCAGTATTCATCCACAATTCTCTTTTCATGCTCTCACAGGACTCTGTTCATTCTCCTTCATCCTGTCCTCATATATCCAAGGGGGCCTGAAACATCTAGATATTCCACAGAACATCACTGGTTCACTATTCTTATGACATGTCATCAACGTCATCAAACCTTTATGAGTAAGTAAGAGTAACAAGAGTATTTGGTCATGGGACACCAAGTAACCATGAGAGCAAAACAACCCGTTGTGATCTGGGAAAGCCAGCAATCCATCAGAAACTGGACACGGTACATCCAGGATCATGTTCAAACAGGTCCAGGGAGAGAAGTAACTGAACAAGCAGGGGTCCCATACTCCAAATGTGTCACCAAACACATTTGCACCAATGTCTCTCCCTCACTCACACCCATAGTCCTATGAGAGGTTCCACACGACCAGGTGTCAGAGGAAGAAGGAGCCCAAGTTTGGTTCACCGATGTTGGTACAAAGAGGAAATGGACACGGTTGCACCACAGCCCCAATCAGGGGACTCTAACAGACAATAGTGAGAAGGGGTCCTTCTAGTGCAAAAGCTTCAGGCAAGGCATCTGATCACCCACTTTGTGTGAAGAAAGAAGTGGCCTAAAGTTAGGACATATGTAGATTGATGGGCCATAGTGAACAACAGGGCTTGTTAGCCAGGAGTCTGGAAGGAACGAGATTGAAGTCCAGGGACGAGGAGGTCTGGTGTAGAGGCATGGGAATAGGCTTATGGGAGTGAACACAAGTGTGAAGATCCCTGTATCATATGTTAACATACACCAGAGATCACCTCCTGTGAAAGACTAAACAGGATGACTTAGCCAGACAACGTTAGCTAGTCTCAGCTCTTGATCACCAGGAGTGTGTACAATGAGCTCATAAACGAAGTCACCCCAGTGGCAGGGACTGAGTTAGGTACAAACCCAACAGCAGGGGCTTCTTGTTAGCCAGGTTGACCAAGGTTCTATCGTTGCTTCCTGGGTTACTAGATCAGCAGACACAGAAGGAGTTTCTTACTGTCAGGGATCACTGGCCCTGGTCATTATAAAGTGTGGCTTGCGTCCATATAACGGGAACATAGAGGAATGTGTCTGGAACTCGTGTGAGTCACTGGAGTGTGTCTGGTACTCCCATACCTAGTATTGTGTATAACTAGCAGGTGCCCCATCCACAGCCTGAGGATGGCATAGTAGCCAGGTGCTCAGACTCCTTTAGAGATGAGTGCCTGGGCCACCCCACCTGGCAAGCCACCCAGACCAGCAAAAGTGCTAGCCAAGGATAAGAGGAATCGAAAGCAAATAGAAGAGGAGGAAGATAATGATGACCAACTGTGGTCTTGAGATTGCGGCAACAGGAACTGTAGCCTGTCCCACTAATCCTCCTCTTTAAAGTTTCCTCAGGAGTTCCAACCACGGATTTCTCGAGAAGCTGGCATCAGGTGGAATGAACTGAATATGAGAGTCAAGAGGATCTCAGTGGTGCAAGTGGTGGGCTGTGGTAGAAAAGTCAGTGCCCGGCACAGATGCTCTTACCTGGCCAGGATACCCATCTCCCAGCTGCTGTGAATGTTGGCTGCTAACAGTCACAGCTGCCTCCTTTCTCCAGAGAACTGTCCTTGGCTGGCAGGAGCTGCTTTGCCCAGAGATCACACAACCCCAGCATTGGTTCATAGCCAAGGCCTGATTGCATTGGGAGTATAAAATGTTGCTCCTCTTGCCTGAAGGGGGAACATTTTACAGTGTGGTTTATAATTCAGGACCCAATCACCTCCTTGTGGATCAGAGGGAGGCAAGATTTGACCTCAGCCTTTTCTCTCTCTCTGTCCTGCTTTACTCCCTCCATTAAAGGCATTTCCTAAGAACATTCCCTAATAAACCACGTGCACTTGAACCCCTGCTTCAGGCTCTGCTTCTAGGAAACAAGACTAAGACTTTCTTTTGTCTGTCTTATGTATCACTAAAGCCTCATCACCAAGTACCCTGATGCCTAGCAAAAAATAAATGCACGCATGAATGAATGGAACAGGGCAGCTCAGAAGTCAAGGGCTTGGCCAAGATCACCCACCTCTTAGGCAGTCAAGCCTTGATCTTGATTTGAACTTGAGCTTGGTCTTTAGAGACCAAACTCTGACACAGCAGTGCCTGAATGAGTGAATGAATGAATGGCAGAAGGAAGGCATGCCTAAACGAAGGTTGTCTCTAGAAAGAACCATTCTAGGTTCCTATGGCTGACCCACTAATACAAATGACTCAAAGTTTTGAAAGCTTTAGCGGGACAAAGACCAATATCTTTCAACCCCTGCCATGTGCTGGGCACTTTCCATGCATTACATCATTTCACCTTAATAATAACTATTTTAGGGACTTCCCTGGCAGTCCAGTGGCTAGAACTCCATGCTTCCACTGCAGGGGGCAGAGGTTGGATTTCTGGTCAAGGAACTAAGATCCCACAAGCCACGCAGTGCAGCTAATAATCATTATTTTCGATAGATTTTTATTAACATCCCCATCTTATAAATGTTCAAGGGACTGCCGGTAAAGCAGAGATCTCAAATTCAAGGGCCTACAAGGACCAGAAAGGCACGAAATAAGCAGAGGGGCCCCAAAGGCCTGTCATCGCTCTAATCATCAGGACTGCACGGAGAGGTCTTCTCCTCCCCTTTCCCAGGCAGGACCTCCTCCTACCCCACAACTTTTATGTGCACAAGCCTGAAGGGCTCTGGGGAGGAGGGAAGGTTATCTCACAGCTTTCAGGATCTGGTTTGCTTTCTCCAGCGATAGGGGGCAGAGCATTACAGGCCAAGGAAGGAAACATTCCTAACCCCTGACACCCAGCATCATTCCTCACGCATTTCAGACATCTGCTCACTCTGATCACTTTTATACCTCAGCTTGGAAAGGTGTTACCACCAGTCTGACAGGTGCAGAAGCCAAGGCTTAGAAAAATGCAATGGCTTGCCCAAGGTAACCCTGCAATGTTGCGCCAGACTTGAGTTTCCTGAGATTTCTTCTACTGCTCTTTTCACAAAGCCATACCATGTGTGCCTGGGAGCCACAGGGAGTTCTGCAGGCCCTCCTGCCCTCACCGGGGCCCTCTGGGAGCCCCTCTAAACACACCCCTGGAGGTGCTGGCTTCCACTGTGGCCCTGCTATCTGTCCCCAATCCCCAGCCTGTACTGAGAGGTTTATTTGCTTACTGAAACCTTGGGCATTGAAATGGCCAAGGAGGACTCTGTAATCACGGGCTGCTGCTGTTGCTAAGAAACAGGTCCTTTAAATTCAATTTACAAAAAAGATGGAGCAAGCGGGCAGTGAGTGCAAGCAAGAAAGGGGTGCTTGAACACCTGGTTCTCCTCCCTGGCTGTCTCCGGTGACTGTGAAAATGAGATAAGTACATTCCAAGATGGATGCTGGCCCTCTCTAAGCCAGTTTCTGACTTTCCTCTAAGCTGATATTTCTGGTCAGCCTTGGGTTTGACAGGTTGTGGAGAAGGGTGGGGGGAGTGCTCTTGCAGGAAGCCTGGTGGGTTTAAGAATTCCAGGCACATTGTCTCCTCCAGGAATGACTCAGATGCCCCCGAGCCACTGAACTAACCTGGTTCTTTTGTCTAGGGTGCTCCACCCCCACTCCCACTGTCAGAATAATCATTCCACATATTTATATAATCCTCTTCAGCTCACTCTGGATTTCACACGTTACCTTAGCTCTTCCGGAGGAAATATTATTCTTTGCATATCACAGAGGAGGAAATTATGACAGTTAGAAAATGCACCTGGGCCAGGAGTGGAGGGGCCACAAGCCCTAACCCCAGCGCTGCCAAGAGCAGGCTCAGCTACTCACTCCCCTCTTTGGGCCTCAGATAATGCAGCCTTAAGCTGTGAGCTAGGGTTAGGTTGTGGTTTCCCACAGTGTGTGCTGCAGAGCGACGTTCCATGGGCGGTTACTGGGTACCAGGTTAAAAAGGAATACTCTGGTCAAACAAGTCTGGGAAAGTTAGTTTTAAGTTAGTTAGGTGGTTAAGTTAGTTAGGTCTCACTGTAACATTACTCAGAGCCTTGAATGCTTTACTATGCCATAGAAATTTCCAAGAGCAGCTATCTTAGCTTGGGTTTCCCCAGAAGCAGGCTGTGATGCAAGAATTTGAGTGCCAGCAGTTTATTTGGGAGGTGACGTCAGGGAACCCTGGTAGGGAAATAAAGAAATGAGATAGGGGGACTTCCCTGGTTGGCCAGTGGTTAAGAATCTGCCTTGCAGTGTAGGGGACCTGAGTTGACCTCTGGTGGGAGAACTAAGATCCCAGCATGACTCTAAGCAACTAAACTCACGCAGAAACTACTGAGCCCATGGGCTATGGAGCATACGTGCCACAATCAAGACCTGGTACAGCCAAATAAATAAATATTATTTTTTAAAAAGAAGTGAGAAAAGAAAAGGAAGGCAGCCATGAAGGAGGAGTTACCAAGCAAGGTGTCACTGTGGGCAGCAGGAGCTTCATCCACTGCAGATCTTTGGGACACGGTGAGGGATACATGCCTCAGAGTTATCCCATCAGGAGTGAGGGAACTGGAGTATTTACACCCCAACTGTGGCCAGTCACTGAGCTGGGCTAGGGAGGGGTGTCATTAATTGTCACTAAAGGTCCAGTATTTCTTTTTTCCCAGGCACAAGAAGAAAGACTTCAGAGGGGCTGCTCTTCTGGATGCTGATAGCTGGAAGTCCAGCCCAGTGCACTGGCTTGGCAAATGTGGGAGTGACTGGTGGTACCCCAATAATATCTACTATATGAAAGAAAGCTGAAGTTTTCAAGGCTGATCCAATCACAGCCCTCTGAGGAAAACAGCTCCAGGCCCTCATGTTCCACGGAAGAGTCCATGGAAATATCAAGCTAGGCCCTCTCCAAGGGATGATGGGTGGCTCTACAAGTCTGAGCCAATAACCATATAAAAGGACCGAAGAATCACATTTGCTCATCATCAGTTCAGTCACTCAGTCGTATCTGAGTGGACTGCAGCACACCAGGCCTCCCTGTCCATCACCAGCTCCCGGAGCATGCTCAAACCCATATCCATTGAGCCAGCGATGGCATCAAGCCATCTCATCCTCTGTCATCCCCTTCTCCTCCTGTTTTCAATCTTCCCCAGGATCAGGGTCTTTTCCAATGAGTCAGTTCTTCTCTTTAGGTGGCCAAAGTATTGGAGCTTCAGCTTTAGCATCAGTCCTTCCAATGAATATTCAAGATTGATTTCCTTTAGGATTGACAGATTTAATCTCCTTGCAGTCCAAGGGACTCTCAAGGGTCTTCTCCAACACCATATTTCAAAGGCATCAATTCTTTGGTGATCAGCTTTCTTACTAGAGAATTCCCTGTTAGCTCAGTTGGTAAAGAATCTGCCTACAGTGCAGGAGACTATGTTCAATCCCTGGGTCAGGAAGATCCCGTGGAGAAGGAAATGGCAACCCACTCCAATATTCTTGCTTAGAAAATCCCCATGGACAGAGGAGCCTGGCAGGCTGCAGTCCACAGGGTCACAAGAGTTGGACACGACTTAGTAACTAAATGATAGCTTCTTTACGGTCCAACTCTCACATCCATACATGACTACTAGAAAAACCATAGCTTTGACTAGATGGACCTTTTTCGGCAAAGTAATGTCTCTGCTTTTTAATATGCTGTCTAGGTTTGTCGTAGCTCTTCTTCCAAGGAGTAAGCATCTTAATTTCACGGCTGCAGTCACCATCTGCAGTGACTTTGGAGCTCAAAAAATAAAGTCTACCACTTTCCATTGTTTCCTCATCTATTTGCCATGATGTAATGGGACCAGATGCCATGATCTTTGCTTTTTAAAATGTTGATTTTTAAGCCAGCTATTTCATTCTCATCTTTCACCTTCATCAAGAAGCTCTTTAGTTCCTCTTCACTTTCTGCCATAAGGGTGGTGTCATCTGCATATCTGAGGTGATTGATATTTCTCCTGGCAATCTTGATTCCAGCTGGTGCTTCATCTAGTCCTGAATTTCACATGATGTACTCTACCTATAAGTTAAATAAACTGGGTGACAATATACAGCTTTGAAGTATTCCTTTCCAATTTCAACTACTCCATTGCTCCATGTCCAGTTCTAACTGTTGCTTCTTGACCTGCATGCATACAGGTTTCACAGGAAGCAGGTAAGGTGCTCTGGTATTCCTATCTTTTGAAGAATTTTCCACAGTTTGTTGTGATCCACACAGTCAAAGGCTTTGGCATAGCCAATGAAGCAGAAGGTGTTTTTCCGGAATTCTCCTGCTTTTTCTATGATCCAATGGATGTTGACAATTTGATCACATTTGCTCACCACCTCCCCAAAGCTGGTGAATCCTCACAGACATGAGATAAGTTTGCCTCTGATCTGCCAAGAATTCACCCTTCAGCACATTTAACCACATTTCTAAGATGCCGTCTTCTGACCTAGGTTCTGGTCTGGACCATCCCAGTCTGACCACACACCCATAGAGCAAGCTCCTGCTACTATGTATATGTGGGGTTATCATCCCCGACCCCAGGAGTCGCCATCCCCTTCTCGGTTCCTTAGGTTGGCTGGAAACAAGGAAACTATTTCAGACTGCCTCCTCTGCTCACCCCTCTCCCGTTACTGGTCGGCTGGATCTGCAGCCTGATTTTTGAAAGCCAAATAATACTACTAATTCCAAGAGAATTAGTAGCAGGGGTAGCAGGGTGGTTTAGAGCATAGGTGCCTGGAATCAAATTATACCTCCACTACGTACTACCTGTGTGACCTTGAGCAAGTTACACAACATCTCTGTGCCTCCGGTTTCTCTGAAAGGGATGATAACAATGCTGCCCATGTAGAATGGTTGTCACAATGTGTTAGTTACTATTAGAATGTAGTGCCTGGGGACAGTAGGTACTCAGGAATGATATCATTAAGACAGCCATACGATAGCAGCTCAAATGGCAACCCACTCCAGTATTTTTGCCTAGGAAATCCCAAGGACAGGGGAGCCTGGCACGCTACAGTTCATGGGGTCACAAAAGAATCAGACACGACTTAGAGACTAAAACAACAACAACGCTTTTGAGCTCTTACCCCATGCAAGACACCATGGTAAACACTTTATACATATTGCATCATACAATCCCAGCTATCTACCTATCAAGCTATGCTATTATCCACATTTTACTCATGTGGAAATAAGGCTCAGAGTAGCTATGCCACTGGTCCAAAGTCACAGCATGGGTAAGCAATCAAGAAAAAATCTTTTATGTCTCCAGAAATGGTTGCCCAAGGGTGGAAACCTGGGACGTGTGAAACAAGTTTTGGTGCGGCTCGAAGGCTACTGAGGGTGCCTTTTGGGTGATCAGGCCAAGGCTAGTTCTTTCTCTTCCCTCATCCTAGAATCGTACAGGAAATACATAGTTCTCCTTGGGCCCCGGATCTGATACTTGGAAGTCAAAACTTTCCACCTCTGTCTTCTCTGCCTGCCAGAGCCTGTCCTGAGCCATAAGGCCCTCTTCTTCCAGAAAGACTTTTAGGATCCTTCCCACACCCAGCTGCAAAGAGGTTTCCCCCCTTCCCTTCCCTATTAGAGTTCTACCTCAAGTACACTCTTTTGGCATATTAACTTCCTGACACCTTCTTTGTGTAGGTCTCTTAGTACACTGGATCTCATGAGCAGGTGTAGCTACCCCAAAAAGGCAGAGGCACTGTCTTCAACCCTAGGCTACAAGGCCTAACCCAAGTGGTATCTGTCACAACTTCAAACGGCCTAACACTGAGATGGACCGGAGAAGTCATCTCTCCCTGAATTTTACAGCAAGGGGCACCAACCTGCTTCACTCACCCAGTCAGGCAGTGAAGGAACCAGACTCAAACCCAGGACTCTTGGCTTCCAGGCCAGAGCTCTCACACTGAGGACCTGGAGGACTGTCTCCAGGATGATTCAGGATATTGAATTAACATGCAATGTGTACAAGAAGGGACTTATACATACGCATTTCCCCACCACCACCCTCCTCAGGATACTGAGTTCCCTGATCATCTCCCTGGCCTGCTCACTCCTCTTCTCCTTCTTGTGATTTCTCTGCAATTATAGTCCAGCGTCTGTGCTTTTGCGTCCCATCGATGAGACTGAAATGCCAGCCATTAGTCTCCATTCTTCACACTCTTAAATGAGAGGGCCAAGATTAATGAAGCATCTTCTCTCAATCAGGAAGCCATTTCAGGCTGTGCTTTTTAAGCCCAGCGAGTTGTGCAGATGAATTAATACTGCCTGACCTTTTTATTTTCCACTGGAGGATTGGTGGTGCTCCCCCTGCCCCTACACTGTTTGAGGAGCAATCCTGCTCCCAACCACTTGGTTCAGCAGCCAGGAGTGTGAGCCCAAAGTGAGGGTGTCGCCTCACAGATCATTCCCAGGAGCAGTTGGGTAAGGGCAAGTAGGCTGATGTAGCTTCTAAAGGCTCCTCCTACTCAATACACCCACACCTAACAAAACACAAAAGCAGACAGAAGACCCAACAGGAAAGTGTTGCCAAGCCAAGTCCTTGAGGTGCAGTGGGGGTCCCGGAGCCAAGACTGGAGCTAAGCCAGGGCAACATTCAAAACAGCTAACAGCAAAGTGTGTCATGAGCACCGACCAATCGGGGCAGACGCCTGCCATGACCCAGCATGGGGCCAGCCAGGGGCATCCCGGGGCTATCAGCTGTGGACAGAGCATTTGTTCTCCCAAGAAATGAAGAAGGTTGGGGTATTGATCCAGAGAGAGAGAAAAAGTAGGAGGAGAGGGAAGCGGATCAAGTAACACAATGGAAGAGCTGAACTCAAGTCATGAAAACAGCAAGGGATATTATATAAAAGCAACACCTAATCTTAAATCTTAAGTTGCTTGTGTTTTTGCAAGAGAAATTACTCCCCGTTAGTGAAGGACTCTACACACAAATGTCTATCTATGTCTGTGTGTGATATAGCAGGGGTGGGAGGGCTGTGGGGGGAAGGGGCTGAATTATACATCTGAATCCCCACATTTCTGGACAGGAAGGTATTCTAGAGTAGGGGGAAGATGCTCTGGGACTTTCAGAATGAGTAGGAGCTTTTTAGTGTGAAAATCTCTCTCTCCCCTATGCTTCGGAAGCGAATCTGTTCCTGTTCCTACTAAAGAATTAGCTAAGCTTTGTCCGTACCTGTACAGGTCTCTTCCTAGGATGTGAGTTCCTTATTGGAGGGGTCCTGCTTCTTTCGTCTCTGGATCCTCAGCACCTAGCATATGTTTGATCCAGAATCATTGGCCCATCTTTCCCACTAGGGTATAAATGTATTCAATCAGGAGCGTGTTGGAAGGTGGAAGAGAGGCTGATAATAATCATGGCAAGGGAGAGGTCATGTGCAAGACGACGCTGATGAAGGCTATGCTCAAGACAGAAAGTGCTGGAAGAAGAAACTGTGGATATTGGGCAGATGAGTAACAATTTCTGTCTCAGCATCTCTTGTTTCCTGAGTGAAACTTGTAAACGCTCTATGTCCCCTGAATGAACCAGTGTCACCACACATGCAGTTACACACACACACACACACACACACACACACACACACACCGATAACAATAATGATGGTGATATGAGTAGATCAGTGTTCAGAGTCATAACGCGTGTTCTCAGTGGTACACACTTCAAAATTTTTTTGTTTTGCTTGCATGTCTGTTCATTCATTCAGCCAACCGAGCACCTTCTATGCACCAGCAGCTTCGCTAGGGGTCAGGATTAAATACAGTCCCTCGACCTCAAGAAAAGAAAGCAGCCACTTCCGACAGGAATCACATGAGATCTTTCTTAGTTTACGATATGTCGTAGGAGCACAGGGAAAGGAAGGAGGAAGTGGCAGCTAGCTGAGCCCGGAAAGAGATGGGATTCAGGCAGGAGAAGGAGCGGGAAGGGCATCCTGGGGAGAGGCAGCGTGAGTGAACATCGTACTGTCTTCATTCGTATTTGGTACTGCTTTTATAGCATGTTAATACATATTTTTTTCTCCTTAAAAATTAAAAGCAGGGCTTCCATGATGGCTCATTGGTAAAGAACCCACCTGCCAATCCAGGAGATACGGGTTCGGTCCCTGATCCAGGAAGATCCCACACGCCATGGGGCAATTCAGCCCGTGAGCCACAACCGTTGAGCCTGGGCTCTAGAGCCTGTGGGACGCAACTACTGAAGGCCACGTACTCTACAGCCTGTGCTTCGCAACAAAAGCAGCCACCACCCAGAAGCCCACACCCCACAGCTACAGAGTAACCCCCACCCACAACCAGAGAAAAGCCCAGACAGCGACAAAGACCCCGCACAGCCAAAAACAAAGAAAGAAAGAAAAGTACTTTTTAAAAAGAAAATGGCATTGAGAGCCTGGAGCAAGATACCAAAGTTGTAGCAACAGATGAGCTACAAGAAGAAGGTGCACTGGGAAGGAGGCTATGTTTACCACCTGCAGTGCCCTGTTAAGGAATCTAGACTCTATTCAGCATGACACCACGGAGGGTTTCTAAGCCTGGTGATGAGGGAACAGGAGAGCCAGAGGCAGACAGCTGGCCATTTCCTTGAGGCTGGGAAGACCTGTTTCCAAGGCAAGCTCCACTGGAAGGTCCACCCATCATCCCCAAGGCTCCCATGAGCACCGCCCTCCTGTGCAGACATTTGTACTTGGGCTGTGTGAGGGCCAGGGAATATTTCACTCACATGAAATCATCCTTCTCCCACACTGTTTCTCTTTTCCAAAAAGAGAAGAAAAGCTGGTCTCTACCCAAGGTTGTGTACGCAGGTGTGGCTATCCTAGTGAGATCAGTGCATGGGGTGGTCTCCATGGAGATGCCAAGTTGGTTCAGGGTGGGGGAGCAGAGCCATCCCCACCCCTGTCTGAGCCTGCACCTGGGCAAGCTCTGCATTTTCCACAGGAATAGGTAGCGCACATCGTCGAGAATGAGTGGGTCCACCCAGGAAAACTTGCACTAGAGACCAAGTTAGAAAAGTAGCCAGCAGGAGGCAAAACCCACTCATAACATGAAGAGAACCCAGCCATTTGCCACGGCCTTAAGGCTCACTCACAACTGAAACACCCAATCTAAATGTCTGCCTTATTTGGTGCTGCTTTTTATAGCCTATCAACAAATATTTTCTGTTTAAAAAAGATGTTTTGACTTCCTTGCAGGAACATATACTCTTCTTATACCAAAAAAAAGAAACCTAAAGCTTAAAGATCAAATTTTTTAGCAAACTGATAGAAATCCAAAAGGGAAATATATTCTAAAATATGCAAAAACAAGGCTACACACACACACACACACACAGACATTCACCAAAAAAAATTCACAGCAGCACATAAGCAACCCCCCAGCTCACTCTCCAGAGCTCCAGAAAACCTCCTTGCCCTTGGCAGCCAGGCCATGGAAGGCCCCCCCAAATCCCCCACCATCTGGCATTTTTGTCTGCAAAGCACAGGCCTTTCTACCCTGGGCTGCCTGCCCACCCTGCGGATGAGGCCAGGCACTGGTGAGGGCTGCCTGGGCTTTGCCTCCCTGCCATGATAACCACCACATGCATTCACACACACACACACATACATGCGCATGCATAGCACACGTGTGCACACTCAGCCCTGCCTGCTTCCTGGCCCTGTCACCGTAGGCTCAGCCAGGGCAGCTCTGTCCTAATCCCACCTACCCCACACAGCAGCCAAAAAGGCACTCACGTCAGGGAGGGGGCGGGGAGAGGAGAGACAGCCACTGGAAGGCAGCAGGACTCGAGGGAGGGAGCAAGGCCGTGGGGAGGGGGGCACGCAGGCAGGTGGCAGAGGGGCCCTCATTAGCAGGACCATCTGTCAAGAGTGAAGGAAAGGCACCCAGCTCCGCAGTCCAGGGCCCTGCGGTATGTACACTCACACACTCTCACACGTACAAGCACACACACAATTATACACACACATATACTGACATCCACCCATGCACACATACCCATAAAATCCTACACAAAGATATACACATCTTCCCCTACATGTGAACACACAAACGTATACAAATGATGGCTGCACACACGTACATGAACACACATGCGCACCGACACGTAGTCACACGTACGTGAACATACATGCGCACCGATACAGTCACATACTCACGCGTAACCCATGCACAAAGATAAACATAACTGTATGCACACATGTGCTTAAACCTACACCCATATGTAGTCAAACATACATGCACAGACTCACATAAGCACATACTCCCACATGGCTACATTCTCTCTCCCATGCAACCCCACTGCTGCTGCTGCTGCTAAGTTGCTTCAGTCGTGTCCGATCGTGTGCGACCCCATAGACAGCAGCCCACCAGGCTCCCCCGTCCCTGGGATTCTCTAGGCAAGAACACTGGAGTGTGTTGCCGTTTCCATGCCTGTGCGCAAATGCACCCAGAGCTCTTCCCCACTGCCATCCTGCCAGACCGTCAGCCCTCCACCTCCATGCTCCGTGCGCCTTCCATGCTCCATACCCTCTCTCCCACCCAGCAATCCTACAAGGCCTTGCTGCCCTGCCACTCATGAGTCAGAGAGCAAGGGGTGGCCAAGACTGGGTGAGGAAGAGCTCAGCACCATAGTGAGAAGCATTGGTCACAGTCTTTCTGGGGATGCTTAAAAGGTAAGGAGAAGGAGAAGGTGACTAACACAATCGATGGCTCCCTGAGCTCACTACTTTGCTAAAAGCAAGCCCTAGACCACCAGAGGGCTACCTCCAAGGCCTGAGGCACTGTTAACACACTGCTTGACTGTGGTTGGGAAGACGGTAGGGTACGCAGGTTCAGGGCACTGAGCTGGTCTCAGTAGCATACTCCGGCTGCATGATCTTTGTTTCTAGCATCTCTGAACTAAGATGGGGATTATACCTTCCTCACCAGACGTCTGTGTAGTCTCATGAGACCACACCTGGACCGTGATCACCTGGTGTCTGACACATGCTAAGAACTCAATAAACCCCAACTATTTTACTCTTGAAGACTATTATCCATATTTCAAAGTTTGATTAAAGAACCTCAATCCAGGTGAGGGCTCCAGGTTATTTCAAAGTATCTTTTCTTTAGAGAGATGCAGATGTAGAGACTTGTGCACACAGTGGGAGAAGGAAAGGGTAGGACACACTTTAAGAGCAGCCTTGAAATATATACACTACCATGTGTGAAACAGACAACAAATTGGAGCTGCCATAGAACATAAGGAGCTCACCTCGGGGCCTTGCGATGACCTAGAGAGGTGGGATGGGGATGCGGATGGGAGGGAGGCTCAAGAGGGAGGGGGTATATATACGCATTTATATGCCTATATGTATTTATGGCCAATTCATGTTGTACAGCAGAAACCAACACAACAGTATAAAGCAATTATCCTCCTACTAAAAATAAAAATAAATAAATGGAGTATCTTCTATTTCAAATGAACCAAAGTGGTGTCGGTGGGCTGGACTCTGAAGTCAGTGTGGCCTGACTGGCAGCAGCAAACACCTCCTGTTTCCTGATTGCGATCTCCACCTGTAGCCATGGAGGAGGCACAACCTCTGTTCCCAGAAAGCTTAGCCTCCCCGGAGAAGAAAGAGAAGTTTGGAAACAAACACAATAAAAGGAAATAGATTTAAACTGGAGAAAACAACCCACATTCATTTGCCAGTAAGGAAAATGAGACTTGGAGAAGCAAAATGATAATTTGCCCAAGGATGTGCAGCTGATAAAGGGCAGGGCAGGAGCCTGAGCTCAGGCCTACCTTGAGGTCAGATCTCATGCTCTTTCCACTGTAACATGGAGCTCAGGGGACTCCACCTTTAGAGCAAATATAAACTCTGGCCGACTGGGTGGTAGGCTCCTAGCAAGCATGGCCTAAACCTCTCAGAGTGACTCAGACTTGATAGAAATAAAAAGTCAGAGAGAATGAATAAAGAAAATAAAATGGGCAGTTTTAAATCTCTCATCCATAAACAAAGCAGAAACATAAACAACCCAGGAATGGCCCTCGTAGGAGACAACACCATGCACTTTCACAGAGGGACTTACAAGACCTGAATAAATGGGAAGACATGCTATATTTACACATTTGAAGACTGACTATGAAGAAAATGTTCTTTTTTCCAACTTTACACAGAACTTTAACCAATTCTAATCAAAATCCTAAGGCCATTATGTTTTGAACTTAGAAAAATCGTTCTACGTTTCATCTGGAAGAATGAATAGGTAAAGTTGGGCAAGAAAATACTGAAAAAAGGAGCCTAGTGTGGAACTTGGCATTTCATATGATATGAAAACTTATTTATACATCTATTACATTTTAAACATTGATATTGGTGCAAGAACACATAGGTCAATAAAACAGAATATGTAGCCAGAAACAGATATTGGTACATGCGAGAACTTAATATCAAATCAAGGATGCTTCACAAACCAGAGAACAGAATGGATGATTCAATCAACGGACCTGGGGAAACTGGATACCTGGGGAAAAATCCTGTTAGCGTCTCCCTTCACAGCATATATCCAAATAAAACGAACCTAGAAAAAATGTAGGTGACTGTATATCTCGTTTCCCTCTGAACACAATCACATCTATTAGGAGGAGCCACAATAGAAAAGATGAAGATTGAACTCTGAACAAATCTGAAACTTTTGAAAGTCAAAAATCAACATAAGACAATGGTTGCAGCTGGTTGATGGATACATAGATGCATTTGTTACTGTATTCACTCTGCTTTTGTGTGTGTTTGCAAATGACCATGGTTAAAAATAAAAGTTTAAAAAAAAAAACCATAAATTTAAAAGGCAAACAACCATAGAGAAAAATACTTCTTTAACATCCATGGGGCCTACAAACCACTGTTATCTTTAAGGTACAAAGTGCTCCTCCAAACGACTAACAAGCATCAGCAATTCTTTGGCCACCTAATAGGAAGAGCTGACTCACTGGAAAAGGCCCTGATGCCAGAAAAGAATGAAGGCAGAAGGAGAAGAGGGCAGCAGAGGATGAGATGGTTGAGTGGATGGCATCAATGACTTGGTGACTGAACAACAAACATCAGCACACAGGAAGTGGCTGTGGATCACTCTCTAAGCGTCCAGTCCCCCTTCCTTCTTCCTCACAGTCCTGGATTTCTACTGAAACCCACAAGTTCTGGGAATGCTGACTTCATCCCCAGCCCTCAGGAGATCATGTGACCTGACTACACCAATCAATGCCTCCCAATCCCCAGTCACTGTGATTGGCTTGGAAGAGGCACATGACCCCAACAGGATGAATCTCAGGGCTTTTAATGAGCATGGGGGCTAAGAAGTTACTTCTTTCCTGCTGGACTTTAGTGGAGTCCCAGAAGCTCTGGGAGACCCCTAGGGCTGGGAGTAGTGAGAAGTCTCTGAAATAAAGCCCACGCTGGAAAGCTGAGCCAAGAAGAGATGAGAGAGAGAAAGAGGGCTCAGTGGTATTTTTTTGAATCCTGGACCAAGTTTCACCTAACGTTATATCTACTCCTATATAAATGCAAATAGACAAAAATTACATTTTTTTTTGGATTTCTGTTACCTGCAACCAGAAGCAACCAAACTAAAATGAGCTAAGTGAGCCTGAGAGTGTAGAGACTGGCAAGCAGGCACCGTCCCCAAAAGGGAGAAGTTGGTAGCTTTTTGCATGTGTCCCACAGGTGGCCAAGGAAGTTCAGCAGAGCTGCTGTGGGCAGGCTTCCCCGCATGCAGGTTGGGCAGGTCTCATCCATGCTCCAGTTTCAGTTCTGGCTCATCTCCCAGCTGCCCCATAGCACCCTTCTCCTTCTCTCTCTGATGGCAGAGACTCAGATGCCACTTGGACCCCTGGAGTCACCAGAGCAGGCAGTCCCCCTCAGTAATGTAACTCGCTCTGACTAGGAAGATGCTGAAGCATCTGGGGGCAGGTGCTTTTGGGTTATTTTGTCCGAGATCCATAATATCCAGTCTGAAGTTTCCTTCTCCTGCCCTGAGCTTGGAGACCAGATCAGGGACTCTTCCAACAGAATGCCACCTCACCAAAGTGGTGAGGGTGTCACGGGTGACCAAGAGCTATCTGGTTGTGGCCTCTTCAACTTTACAAGGCCAAAAGGAGCCTTCTCTATGTACCCACAGAGGACCAAACTCAGGGACAGTTAAATCAGGACCCCTGTTGGACAAACCCAATGGTCAATTGTGTTCATCCACAGGGGCGAACCTTTCTTCATGGACCTGGAATGTCCAGGTCCATAGGCAGGGTCCCTGCACACATCTCAGGCCCTGCAGCAGCCTAGGAAGCAGGATATTGGGGCCAACGAGGACACAGGTCATCCCCCAGGCATGGGGAGGGCTGATGGTGTGAACTGCCCACAGTCTAGGGTCGGCGTTGAGAGGACCCACCTTCTATCCTGGTCCCGGAATTCTGCCCCAACGTGTATTTGCCAAATTTGATTCTAGGAATTCCACTTTTTATGACAGCACTTTTCCATAACCACCCATCTTTTAAAAAATTATTACTTTTCCTAGCTGTTATTTTTACATTCTTTTCTAGTTCCATTTTGAACATGATATTCGATAGACACAAAAGAATGTAACACGTATGTTAAAAGGCACAATATGAAAATGACCTCCCCAATGTACCACCCCATCTGCAAGCCAGAGCATCACCAGCGAGCTGCCTCTGCCTATCCCACTGTCTACTTGGCTCCACTCAAAGCAGCCGAATCTTGGTTTTTGCATTTATCATTCATTTGCTTTCTGTATAATTTTTTCACGTGAATGATTTATAAAACTGGAATCAAATTCTCTTATCTTCTTATTTCACTTAACTTAATATGCCTCTAAGATGTATTCATGTTGTGCCAAATAGCTGAAGTCCATCCACTTTCATTGCTGCATTGCATTCCTTTGTGCAAATGTATTCTAATTTACATATTCATTCATCTGTCTACAGATATTTAAGTTGTTTGAGTTGGCAGTTTTCTGCTATACCGAACATGCTCCTAGAAACATTCCTAAAACACTGGTACCCACAGACAAGAAGCTCTCTGGGCATTGCTGGGTCAAAGTGAAAGAAAGTGAAAGTCACTCAGTCACGCCCGACTCTGCAACACGACTGTCTATACAGTCCATGGAATTCTCCAGGCCAGAATACTGGAGTGGGTAGCCTTTCCCTTCTCCAGGGGATCTTCCCAACCCAGGGATTGAACCCAGGTCTCCCTCATTGCAGGCGGCTCTTTACCAACTGAGCCACAAGGGAAGCCCAAGAACACTGGAGCGGGTAGCCTATCCCTTCTCCAGCAGATCTTCCTGACCCAGGAATCAACCCGGGGCCTCCTGCATTGCAACTGAGCTATCAGGGAAGCCCAATGCTGAATCAGTCTATACTCAAATGTTCAGTTTCACAAGATTAGTTCTAACCGCATTCCCACACTCTCCCTTTAAGTGTGTGGTTGCCTGTGTTATTATTATTCCCCATTACTCACTCCCCAACCTATAAGGGGATTGATTATTCATCTCTACTGATACCTGTGGTATGCAGTGTCTTGCTTTGGAGCACATCTTCCTGCCAAGTGACTTGCTTTGACCAATGGAACATAAAAAAAAGTATCAAGTACCTTATCTAAGCAGAAAGTTTAAGAGTCATCACGTGTTCTGCCTTTTTCTATTTCCCTCTGCCCTGAGATTGTCAAGTTTGCAGTGGGAGCTGTTCCATCAGCCTGGACCCTAAAACAAAAAGACATGGAAAAGAGCTGCAGCCAATGTAAATGATAAAAGACTTTGAGTGAAAGGTGAAACTTTGTGGTTATAAGCCACTGAGTTTAGAGGTTATTTGTTACAGCATCATAACACAGCAAAGCCTGCCTGAGACAAGACATTCCACTAATATTTACTGAGCATTTCCCACACAACAGGCATATGCTGGGCTCTGTGAAAGCAACGATGTCCAAGATAGACAAGGCTTGCGGCTTCATGGATCAAACTCTAGATAAGCAGCACATCAAAAAGGCTCTAGAGATTCCCTAGTATAGCCCTCAGGGACAAACTCGTCGGTTAGAACTCTTCCCATCAGAGGCAACACGCCTGATAAAGAAACGCACAGTTCCCCCAAATCCTAGTCAGAACAAGGATGCTTGCTGAAGTTCGGACAGAGGGGGAAAAGGCATGGTTGGGAAAGGCAGCTAAGAACTGAGCTTCTGCTCCAGAAGTGAGTAGACATGAAGGAGCCCTGCTCCACAACTGGTTCTGTCTGGATACATTTTTTAAAGTGAGGCATAACTGACATAATAAATGCACAGACTTTTAAAAAAATGAAACATGTTCATTGATTCTCAGAAAGTCCAGGAACTACACTTGAAGCTCAGATAGATCCAGAAGCAAAGAACAGACTCGGGACCTGTTCTTTCTAGTCTCTCAGCTCCGTTTTCCTCTGTCTTCATTCTCGACACCCTCTTCTCTCATGGTGGTGAACTGACCACCACTCGATACAAGCCAGTCCTTCAGAGCTCTAAGACCACCACTTCAAACAAAGGTCCTGGGCCTGACTCCCAGAGACAAATTGGGCCACAAGCCCAACCCTGAACCAATCAATGTCCAGGGAGATGAAATACACTAATTGGCCCAGGCCTGGGTCAACTCCTGGAGCTGGGGATGGGGTCACCCTAACCAAACTCCATGGGCTCAAAACAGGGTACTGGTGGACACCCTTGGGGAAAATTAAGGTACACTTACTAGAAAGGGAAGCCGATGCTGGGCAGGCAAACCACGAATATCTATAACCACCTCCATCCCCCTTCACAGTGGTACACTTGAGCCACAGAAACTGGCTTGTGAGAGGCAACATGCATCCCTTCCAAACTTTGCACTCAGTGGCGTCACGTTAGTGTGACATCGCCGTCATGAAAGCGCTTACTTCACGGGAATAGGCAGGTGCTGCACATCAGGGCTTTCACTTCTGTGACCCATCTACTAGCCCACCACTGCCCTATCCCTAAGTTTCCTATTGTTATCATTCCAGCTCTGCCCTGCCTCACAGCGCCAACTGCACAAGTCCATGGCCTCTCTGGGACTTGATTTCTCCCAATTATAAAACGCAGAAGTTAAATCCAGTCCTTTTGAAGATATCTTCCATCTCTGACAGCTGTGAGACCCTGAAGAGTGTGTGTGTGTGTGTGTGTGTGTATCCACATAAGCTCATGTTTCCTTTCTCTGCATCAGAAACCACAAATGCAGGCCCTGGCCATAAACTCCAATATAATTTGGTGAGCTGTACCTCTTGACTTGGGCTATTAAATCATTTTCCCTCCAAAGGTACACATGTTGTGGCATAAGGAGCAAACTGTTGACAGATGGTGGAGAAACTTCGCAGGCCCATAATTGAGACTTATTTTCATACATTCGTGCCAGTTTGAAATCTAATTGCCAATAAAACAATACTGTGATACTGCCACATCTAATACCTCTGCCACTCTCCAAAGTTACACTTGAATCCACTAGTAAATTCTAATCTCCCAGAGAAAAATATTTCCCCCTCTTCATCAGAAAAGCAGTGCTATAAATCCACGTACAGTGGTTCATTTTCAAATGCGAGCCTACTCTCCCCAGTCCCCAAAGAGCCCTCACTCGGCTAATGTTAGTGCCTGCCTGAGAGCTGTAGATATTCTTTGTTTACTTGACAGAGCACAGATGTGGTTTGGCGCAGCAGCAATGAGATCTTTGGCTGAGAGACGCTCTGATGGGCCAGTCTCTCCCCATCTTAGAATGACCCAGTACCACTCTTTGGAGACCTTTTACCTCCATTAAGGTAACGTGGCTAGAGACCCAGCACCACCCACTGAGCAGGGTAAGAAGGAGGAGCCCTGACCTCCCCTGCCCAATTTTCCATTTTCACCCTCCTGATGAAACGGTTTGCAGATAGATCAACCCAGATCAATCAGGGCTGTAAACAAAAAAAAAATGGGCTTTTGGTGCGATGAAGACACACAGGGGCAGGGTTCATTTGTGTCTACTGAAGACGCAATCTGTCACCCCAAACCACAAGCCTGCTAATAGTAGTACCAGCCATCCTTCATGTACCAGAGCTCTGCCTAGTTTACAAAGAAACCCTCATTGTGGATGGAATCTATGTCATGTCTGAGCCCAGGGAAGGTGTGGTAAATACAGTGAATATGGTCCTTGCCTACACGGTCTTCACATTAGCCCTGGCATGTGGGCTGTTATTTTTCTCATTTTAGAGACAATAAACTGAGGTTTAGAGTGGCTAAGTTATTTTTCCTTGAGGATGCACAGTGATTAGTGATGATGAGATCTCAACTCAGATTATCTGAGTTAACTCCAAGTCCAGTTCTTTCATGAGGATTAAGTGAAATTAATTATGGAAGCTTAAAAAAGTTCCATTCCCTTTCTCCCACCCCAGCCCCACCTCCACCTGTGGCCTCAGTTCTTCCACCTGCTCTTTCCCAGTTTCCACATACAGGCCCTTAAATGTTTGAAAATTATCATGGTCTCCTGAGGTTTCCTTTCCCCATGCGAAACATGGCTTCTTGGCTTCTTCATACATTCCCCAAGTCAGCACCTGACGTCTAGATCACTACTTCTCAAGTGAGCATGTGAGTCACGCAGAGAATTTGCTGAAGTGCAAATTTTGACTCAGGAGTTCTGTCTGGAGCCTGAGCATCTGGGTCTCCAACCACTTTCCAGAGGACACAAATCCTGTTGGTCCATGGACCACATTTTGAGTAGCAACCATAGGGTATAGACCTTCCCTGTCCAGTTTCAATAGCCACTGGCCACACAAGGTTATTGAGTATTTTGAAGTGCTATTGGGGCAACTGAGGACCTCAATTTTTATTGTGCTTAATTTTAATCATTTAACTTTAAGTTAAAAAACAAACACAGTATAAAATATTTTTCCACTAAATACAGCTTTTTGTTTCAGTGAACTATATTTCATTTTGACCATTGAAAATTTAGAGCTTGAACTGAGATGTGCTGGAAGTATAAGATACACACTGGATTTCAAAGACTTAGCACATAGGGGGGAAAAAAGAGAATGTAATATCTCAATAATCTGTTTATATTGATTACATGCCAAAATTATAATATTTTGGATAGACTGAGTTATCTAAAATATTGTACTGGCTACTAGAAATTTTTTTAATTTTAGATAGATTGATATGGCCTGCATTGTAAAGCTGTCTCGTTGGAAAAGACCCTGATGCTGGAAAGGAATGAGGGCAAGAGAAGGAGGTGACAGAGGATGAGATGGCTGGATGGCATCCCTGACTCAATGGACATGAATTTGAGCAAACTCTGGGAGATAGGGAAGGACGGGGAAGCCTGGCATGCTGCACTTCACGGGGTCACAAAGAGTTGAACATGACTTAGTGATGGAACAACAGCAATACTTCCATTGAACAGTTATGGTCTAGATCATTCACCAGCCTGACCACCTGTTTTTTCCTGCTGAGCTCCAGCTTATCAACATTCCACTGACACAAGGTCTAGACACTGTACGCATACCAATACCACCTGACATTTACTGGATTGTTTTGCATGAGTTTGGCGGTCAACCACACGACATCAACTCCCATGTCTTTTTGGCATGACCTGGCGTTCATCCAGCTCTACTCTAGCCCTGAGGTGCATAGTCTAGGTTTATCATTGTTAAGACGCTGCAGTTTTCCCGATTTGGTCTCTCCTCTTTGCTTCAGCCCATTCTTCCTGCCATTCAGGTTTTCCCTTGTATCTTGACTCCATCATTCGACATATCCTTGCCAACTTCACAACATCCTCATATTTGGTAAGCTTGCCTTCATGTCTACAACCAGGGCAGCAGTTAAATTGTTAAAGGAGACAGATCACATCTTGAGATTGCTCTCAGGCCCCCAGAGCCCTGCTTCCTGAATGACAGCGAGCCATTCATCAGCACCCCTCAGGTATCACGCTCCCCTCTGCCTGTTTGCACTGTCCCCTAAAATCCTCTTCCTCTCTCTCTATAGCCGTGTGAAAGAGCTTGCCCACAGGTCAGCTGAAATTCCACTGCCAGAAAACTTCCATAGGGAAATAACCATGGATGTATGTGAAAATACAGCTGAAAGGAAATTTTACAGCTGAAAGGAAATTTTAACAGTGTAATTTATAACAGAAAATAGTAAGGAGCAACTTCCATGACGCCTACAACAGGCGTTGGTTAAAATACAGTATGGTACATCCACCTACTGTAATTATCTGCATATATTTAAAACATGATGTTATAGAGAAATTGTTGTGGAAAATTGTCCTCAATATATTGAAGTGCTAAAAGCATGTTATAGACGAGTGTGCAAAGAACAAGAGTATTTTTAAGTACGTGTTTATATTAAGTGGGGAAAAGATAGGTGCAAAAATACATTAAAATGGTAAACACAGTTATCTCTCCGTGATAGAACTGAAATCACTTTTATTTTCCATGCCAAGGGTTCTGCTTACATTATCTTGTTTAATACTTGCTGCAACTCTGCAGAGTATGCAAAATTATCTTTATCTTACAAGGAGACCAAAACAAAAGCTCATAGAAGTTATCCACTCAGTTCCAGGACCCTCTAGGGGAAGCACAGGGCCATTGGAAATGTCCTCTTCGCTAAGTCCAAGTCTCTTCCCCAAGATCCACAGCCTCCCCTCTCTGGCCTGGAGGATTCTGTAAGCAGGGGATATCTGGATTCCAGCCGAATGCCTGATTACAGCCATTCCTTCCATCTGTTTTTTAAATCTACCCCCATCTCATCCACTTGAGGACATAGCTTCAGTCACCTTCTCCTTTCATCACATGCCTCCTCACTACTGAGCATCCCTCTCGGCGTACTAACATGCTCTTATTATTTATGTGTCCAGTCATTCAGCCGTTCGTTCATTGATTTAAAAACAAACAGAAAACTGCCTCTCCTAATCTCAATTTTCCCTTCAGGTACCACCTCATTTCTCTTCCTCCCTTTTAGAGCAAAACTCCTTCAAAAAGAGCACAAGGGAGTATTTGACAAATGGTACCAATATTTAGGAACCCCATCAAACATGGAAATGAGATGACAGGTGACCAGCTTTGCAAGACCTAATTATCTCATTTGCCGTTTAGAGCCAATGACAGACCATTCTACTGATTTACAGCTGATGCCCATTTGTGACCAAGAGCGAGCTGGCAGGAGTAGCTTCAAAACCATGGCTCCCGGGTCCCAGAGGACATTGACGGAGCAAATACGAAGAGACTCCCAGGACCCAAGTCCCAGAACATATCCTGCCTCTTAAGAAGAGCAGCAGTGAATGCTCCTCCCCCAGATAAACATCAAACCCAAATCCCCCCTGTTGTGTAAATCATAAAAGCATCATCATTTCGTGTTCTCTAAGCACTTCTGTGGGCTTCCCTGGTGGCTCAGACGGTAAAGAACCACCTGCAATGCAGGAGACCTAGGTTTGATCCCTGGGTCGGGAAAATCCCCTGGAGAAGGAAATGGCAACCCACTCTAGCCTTCCTGCCAGTTCCCTAAAGAGCACAGTCTCTGGCATCAGACAGACCTGCATTTGAAGCCTAGCTCTGCCACTTGCCATCTGTATGATTCCAGGAAAATTTTCTAACCTCTGAATCTCCATTTCCTCAGTTCAGTTCAGTCACTCAGTTGTGTCCGACTCTTTGCGACTCCATGAATCACAGCACGCCAGGCCTCCCTGTTCATCACCAACTCCCAGAGTTCACTCAGACTCACACCCATCGAGTAGTGATGCCATCCAACCATCTCATCCTCAGTCGTCCCCTTCTCCTCCTGCCCCCAACCCCTCCCAGCGTCAGACTCTTTTCCAATGAGTCAACTCTTCGCATGAGGTGGCCAAAGTACTGGAGCTTCAGCTTTAGCATCATTCCTTCCACAGAAATCCCAGGGCCGATCTCCTTCAGAAGGGACTGGTTGGATCTCCTTACAGTCCAAGGGACTCTCAAGAGTCTTCTTCAACACCACAGTTCAAAAGCATCGATTCTTCGGCGCTCAGCCTTCTTCACAGTCCAGCTCTCACATCCATACATGACCACTGGAAAAACCATAGCCTTGACTAGACGGACCTTAGTCAGCAAAAAAAAATAAAGTCTGAACCAACAGAAACAAAGAAAGCCCACTGAAAACTTGGTGCCTAGTCCATGAAAAGTGAAGTGAAAGTGAAGTCGCTCAGTCGTGTCTGACTGTTTGGGACACCGTGGACTATAGCCTACTACACTCCCCCTTCCATGGGGTTTTCCAGGCAAGAATACTGGAGTGGGTCACCATTTCCTTCTCCAGAGGATCTTCCCAACCCAGGAATCGAATCCGGGTCTCCCACGTTGTAGGCAGACGCTTTACCATCTGAGCCACCAGGGAAGTCTGGTCCAGAAATGTCCCTAAAACTGAAATGATTAACAGCAGCAATTGACTTTCACGACAGCACTGAGGGGTAATGTGGTGGTAGGGGCCCCTTTCTGCGTGGGAATGGCCCTCTGGACCAATGCCACCTTCAAGAGATGTCTCCCTTTCGGTCGCCAGTCTATCCCCTGTACAGGCTGAAACCTCTAGTCTCGCGTCATTAAGAAGAACGCATAGCTCTGTCAGATTATAGTGGGGTTAATTCCCCTGCAAAGGCTGCCATAGGACGGCAAGAGCGCACGAGGGTTGCAGCGTCACAGCTCAGAAGGACTCTGGGGGCTGACTCCTTGGTACTCAGGCTTGCGAAGACTTGGCTCTCTCCCTGAGAACATGGTTACTCCCGGGTAGTCCCATAAAAGAGAGTCTTCTCCAGGCCATGCAGTGCCGTCTGAGATGCTGCTGTTACACCCACTGATGGAAGTTCTCCCCTGCCCCTGAGCACACCTGGAGGAGGACACAGAACTTCCCCTGCAGAGACCTTCCAAGACCAGGCCCCATCATCCCTGCGCACCACACCCTGCCTGGAGGAGAGGGTCTAGCAACTCTGCTCTCCCCAGGGGTGAGGCTCCTCCCCACTGTTCTCAGCTGAATCTAAAGGGGCGAGAGCCTGCATCAATCCTCTGCGTTTGTTTCCTGACATGTAGGGAGGGTGTCTTCTCGGGGTGAGGGCCAACTTGGTTAGAGGCAAAACGATGTGATCTTGGTTTCCCCTTTGGACTAAGAAGCTTCTGACTCTAGGCTTGAAGAGGAGAGGCTCACCCCTCACCACCCACAGTCACCTGCAGACCATTGTCCCCCTGCGAACCTTCGGGGGAGTTCCTTGCTCCTGCCATTGCCCAACCTCATCAGCATCCTAGTCTACCATGCTTCCCAAATCGTGTTCCACAGATTGTGACCCTACAAAATGCTTCACTGAGTAAGGGTTCCATGGTTGCATATGTTTGGGAATCTCAGATCTGTATCTCGAGCCTGCAGAGTCATCAAATACAGAAGTGTGTTAAAAGCAGGGAGAATTTTGGAGCAAAGACACCTGGCATTTCCCAAACTTCCTCCTCCACAGAACCTGTCTCACAGGAACGTCTGTTAATGCTTGTTTGAGCTGGCATTCAGTGGAACTCACTTCGGGAAATATCTTACCAGCTTATGTGACACGCCCTCACGCTGCTAGTAGCCTCACTGCCTGGCACAGGCGCCTCCCTTCTTCCACAGTCCTTCTCCACTTTGCCCCTTCTGTGGATGTCGTAGAAATGACTTTCTACTTGCCCAACACCCTCATTCTTCTTCTGATAAAAATACCTCATTCTTTTTTGGGACTATCCCCTCACCCAACCTCAGGTCACGTGGTTCAGCTCTAAAGGTTACATGTGACTCGGGACTGGCCAATGACAGCACTGAGTTCCCCTGGCCCCAGTAATCAGATCACCGATGGGCTGGGAACACCAGCCAGGCCAGTAAAAGCCAACTCCATAGCCTTTGCTGGAGCTTCAAGATAAAAGGAGCTCTGCCTTCTGCTGGCACTGCTCAGAAAGTAGCATGTGAGCACAGAGAAGCAGGTGGCCACCTTGTGGGAAACCTGCCTGAGAAGTAAACCAACACAGAACAAGGTGAAGCCTCGAGATATTCCTGATAATAAACTGGTTTACAAATGCTTGGTTTCTTATCCTTTACAAGAGTCAGTAAACCCCTCCCTCTTCCCTAATCTAGTTGTATTGAATTTCTGTTACCTATAACCCAGTGGTTCATAGTAATACTAACACATAATAATACTTGTTTAATGTTTACTAGGTTCCATGCATGTTTGTATATGCTTGACATAGATTTTTAAATTTAATCCTAACAACCATTAACAAATATTAAGATATTAATATCATTTTTTATTCCACAGGTGAAAAAAATCAAGGCACAAAGAGGTTAAGCAATTTGCTTACGTTCAGAGACCCAGTAAATGGCAGACCCAGGAATCGGATCCAGACCACTGCCCTGAGCACATCTTCTTAAGCACAAAGCTACGCACTTCTGTGAGTATAATTAAGAACTCTAACCAATGCAGCAGGCTCTGAGCCCAGACACTCTGTCCTATCCTATCCTTAATCAAGAGGGATTTCAGTGGCTAATTAATTCAGGAAAATCAGCCTCCAATTATGCCAGGCTCAGGAATCCCTTTCAAGTCCCAACCAAATTCTCAAGATGTTCTGTGTGCACTTGGAAAGAACGTGTATTTTGTTTTTGTTAGCTAAAATGCTCTATAGGTATCTGTTAGGTCTATTGTTTTAGAGTGTTGTTCAAATTTACTTCTTTTGTTGATCTTCTTTATTTTATCCATTATTGAAAGCGGAGTACTGAAGGCCCAACTGTTACTGTTGAATTATCTATTTCTCATTCCAGTTCTAGCAGGGGTTTTTTTCTTCATGTTTTTGAGGATCTGTTGTTAGAAACATCCTCCTCTCTTTAGTCACTCAGTCGTGTCTGATTCTTTGCGAACCCATGGACTGTAGCCTGCCAGGCTTGTTAGATGCATATATTTTTATAATTTTTATGTCTTCCTGATGGAGGGGGCCTTTTGTCATTGTAAAATATCCTCCTTAGTCATTAATAATAAGGTCAGTCTTAGAGTCCATTTTGTCTGATGATAGTATAGCCACCCCAGCTCTGTTTTTGGTTACTGTTTACATGGTATATCTTTTCCATCCTTAACTTTCATCCTATCTGAATCTTGAATCTAAGTGTGTCCCTTTTAGATATCCCACCGGTTTATTTGAAAGCAGGTACCAAACACCATATCATTTTATCTGTAAATCATTCAGATGAAAAATGTGTATATCTAAAAGATTAAGATTTTTCAAAAAAACATAAACACAACACCGTTATCATATCTAAACACATCACATAGTTTCTTAATATCAACAAATAGCCAATCAGTAATCAGCATTCCTTCTTTAAACTCTCATCTTTGAGACCAATGCTCTGCTGGTCCCCTGCTGTGTCACAGAGCACTTTCCTCTTTCCATGGACTACAATTCTAGCCTAAAACTTCAAAAGATGCTTCTCTTTCCTAAAACCCTGTCCTCAGCTCTCCGATCTGTCTCCACATTCCCTTACGCATCTCATCCTCTCCATAGTACCAAGAATCAGCTCAGTAAGAGACATCCAAGATTTTCTCCCAGGTAGGAACTTTACATGTTCAACTTTCTGATAGAGCATCTCTATGGAATCCTCACCTCAAACCTTACATTTCACAAACCTAACACCTCATGTGGCCACCAAACTTGCTCTCCTGCCAAATTCTCCATCCCGGTCATCACATCATCCTCCAATCAGCTACACTTAAAATCCCTGTCCTCTTGATCACCTACCTCCCACTTTTCATAGGTGCCAGTTGCCCCTGGCCACCACTACATGCCTCTACCAAGTCTTCCCTGATAGATCCTCGGGGTTTCATCTCCCTTAACCCATCCTACCTGCAGGGAGCCCCTGTCATCACTGCCCAGCTTTTCTCTTTATCAGCATGTCCTCAATGACATCTTCCCCTCACAGCTCCTGAAGTTTGGCTCAGTGGTAATGAATCCGCCTGCTATGCAGGAGACATGGTTTGATTCCTGGGTCAGGAAGACCCCCTGGAGAAGGAAATGGGAACCCACTCCAATATTTTTGCCTGGGAAATCCCATGGACAGAAGAGCCTGGTGGGCTACAGTCCATGGGGTCACAAAAAGAGTTGGACACAACTTAGCAACTAACAACAACAATGAAATCTTCCCCTCACAGTTGATTAGGTTTGTAAAAGGTTTATCATCTTATTTGAGTTTCAAAATGCACATGAGGTAGTGATGGACCAGAGAAGGTAATTTAGTTTTCTGAGGCTGCACAGCTGTTGCCTGGCGCAGCTGAGACCTCAATCAGGTCTACCCATCTCCAAGTCGTTCCATCATGCTTATTAGCAGATGTGAAGTACTACACCAGCCAACCTTCTGGAGGAAGCTAAGATGACTTAGCCACAGTCCTTACCTTCAAGGAAATTCTGATGAGAGCCAAGACACAAACAGGACAGAAGTCTATTTTGTTAAGCAGATTTAAAACTCAGCAAAGGCAGCAGCAAAAGAGACAAGAAAGGGATTCTCCAGGTGCTTGAGGGTGCCGTTTGCTTAACACAGTTATCAATGGTGGGCCCGAGGGGCTACATTTAAAAGCTGTTCCAATCAGCCATAAAGAATTAGGACCAGGGGGTCTGGTGTAGACTGCATGGCTTGGATAGGGCAAGAGGGGAAGGGGTCTGAGGCAACAGGTGGACAGACCAGGTGGGAGTTGGGGGCAGAGATTTCACCCTGCAGAGGGTCTGAGCTACCAGGATGATGACTCTGTACTTAATTTAGCAATGGCTGTGCTTCTATTTGTTTAGAAACTTCATATGATAGAAGCTCATAAGACATACTGGTGCAGTATGATGGAGCCAGGGTTCAAACTCAACTGGTCTCAGAGTCCATGCTCTAAACTAATATACTCTATTTCCCTACTTGGCCAGTCTTCCTTAGCCAGTTGCTATATCCATTCTAAATTTGGTTTCTTCATTTCAAATTGAGTCTGTGGTCTCTGAAGTCCTTCCCAGGGCAGAAGGGCAGAAGCACACAGCCTGTGGACTGGCCATCTCTCTCTCTCACCCTGATGAGATCCCTATAAGATGACAGGGAGATAATTTAAAAGGCATAAACCCAATATGACAAAGAGAACAGAGGCAAGACCTCAATGGAAAGGCAATTTTAATGTATTTCTAGAATATAGAAGGTGATGGCACCCCACTCCAGTATTCTTGCCTGGAAAATCCCATGGATAGAGGAGCCTGGTGGGCTGCAGTCCATGGGGTCGCTGAGACAGCCATAACTGAGCAACTTCACTTTCACTTTTCACTTTCATGCATTGGAGAAGGAAATGGCAACCCACTCCAGTGTTCTTGCCTGGAGAATCCCAGGGACGAGGGAGCCTGGTGAGCTATTGTCTAGGCGGTCGCACAGAGTCGGACATGACTGAAGCGACTTAGCAGCAGCAGCAGCAGCAGCAGGATATAGAAACTGCCCAGATATGGATGGAGTTGGATGGAAGAAGAGGCAGTCTACAACAGCTGAGAATGAGGCGATAGCTGATGAGGAGGCTATTCTGCCATGTCCAGGTACAGAGAGGTTTGTGATTCAAAGTTACCAGGTAAGAATGAGGATCAGAAAGTAGATCTGGGGATGAATAGAGAGGGTTAGTCTTTACAAGGCTCATTACTCGTCCTACGCCACCCCATGTACAGTGGGCTCTATTTCAAAGTATGCATCACTCGGTGACAAGGAAGAATACACTCCCATGAGCTAGAATGAACTGTCTGGGACAACCAAAGATAGCTCAGGGGGTGGGGTATTTGCAGCCCACATCTATGGCACTTGAGTTTTTCCAGGGAAATAGCTTCCTGTTCACCCATCACAGGGGAACGCTTCAAGCCCTATGTCCTCAGAGCTCCCAAGCTGCTCTTTCTTAAACATGAATGGACAACTCAAGAATTGTCAAACATTTGAGGCAGGTTGCCAACAAGAAGAGGGCTTCCCTGAAGGCTCAGGTGGTAAAGAATCTGCTTGGAATGCAAGAGACCTGGGTTGAACCCCTGGGTCAGGAAGATCCTTTGGAGAAGGGAACGGCAACCTATTCCTGTATTCTTGCCTGAAGAATCCCATGAACAGAGGAGCCTGGTGGGCTACAGTCCATGGGGTCACCAGTAAGAAAGCAAGAAATATAGAAAAACAGACCTACAAGGAAGCTATGATAATTCAGAATAAAGAAGAGCAGAAAGATTTAAGAAGCTACTTCATTCATGAAGCAAGAAACATAAAACATGAAACAATACAAGATACAGTGAAAAACAGAATTTTTAAAAAGGGCTTTTGGAAATTCAAAATGAGATAAAAAAGAATTTTCCATCAGTCAGTTCAGTCACTCAGTCACGTCCAACTCTTTGCAACCCCATGGAGTGCAGCACACCAGGCCTCCTTGTCCATCACCAACTCCCAGAGTTCACCCAAACCCATGTCCATTGAGTCAGTGATGACATCCAACCATCTCATCCTCTGTCGTCCCCTTCTCCTCCCACCTTCAATCTTTCTCAGCATCAGGGTCTTTTCAACTGAGTCAGTTCTTCACATCAGGTGGCCAAAGTATCGGAGTTTCAACTTCATTATCAGTCCTTCCAATGATTATTCAGGACTGATTTCCTTTAGGATGGACTGGTTGGATCTCCTTGCAGTCCAATGGACTCTCAAGAGTTTTCTCCAACACCACAGTTCAAAAGCATCAATTCTTCAGTGCTCAACTTTCTTTATAGTCCAACTCTCACATCATACATAACTACTGCAAAAACCATAGCCTTGACTAGATGGACCTTTGTTGGCAAACTAATGTCTCTGCTTTTCAATATGCTGTCTAGGTTGGTCATAACTTCTCTTCCAAGGAGCAAGCATCTTTTAATTTCATGGCTGCAGTCACCATCTGCAGTGTTTTGGGGGCCCAAGAAAATTAAGTCTGCCACTGTTTCCACTGTTTCCTCCATTTATTTGCCATAAAGTGATGGGACCAGATGCCATGATCTTAGTTTTCTGAATGTTGAGCTTAAAGCCAACTTTTTCACTCTCCATAGGAATTTTCCATAGGAAGGGTTGAAAGATAAAATCAAGACAATCTCCATAGAAAAACAGAGAATACGTATAGAAATAGAGGGAATATAGTGATTAATCTAATTAATTAATCCAAATGTTGGATTAATTTAGATTAATTTGACCAACAGGAGTCTGAGAAAGAGAAAAGAGTAGAAAGACCTCTGCACAGAGGAGTCTTCTGCTAGGGACCCAACAGGCATTCCAGGCACAGGGAACAGCCTATATAAGACACAGAGTATGAGCTGTTTATGGACCTATGAGCAGCTCTGTGTGACTGAAGGACAGAATATCCAAGAGGAAAGACGGGGATAAGAGCTCAGAGGTAGAGCCTGAAAGTCCTTGAATAACACATGAAGAAGTTTGGTCTTTAACCTGCAGGCTCTTGAGGACTTTTTAAGCAGAGGCAAGATGATCAGGTTTGCAAATAAGAAAAGATTAGCCCAGAGTACAAGATATGAGAGATGAACTGTCCTAGACATCAACTGCTAACAAATATCCTCAAACTCAGTGGCTTAAAACAATAACAATCTTATATTTGCTGGCAAATCTGTCATTTGGACGGGTCTCAGTGGGGACAGTCGTCTCCGCTCCACATAGCACCATCTGGGGCGATTCAGATGCTGAAAGTGACTCAGAGGCCTGGGAGTTCGATTTCACAGCTCCTATTTCACATCCTTTGGGAGGAGTAAGAGAATGGCTTTCCCTAGATTCCCAGCAGATGTCTCAAGTCTCATGGAGTCTGATCGGGTCACAAGTGTACCTCCCTGTACCAATCACTGTGGCCCAGGGAATGCAATGCGCTGATTGGCCCAGCTTTGGGCTACCTGCTCTCTCTCCCAGCTTGAGTGGGAGAGGAGCCCCACCCTTGCCTGGGCTGAGAGTGGCAAAGAGGCACATCTCCAAATGATAAAGCCGGGGAGGGTGGGGGATGGATGCTGGTAATGCAAATAGTAATATGCACACCTCGGTCTTAAGTTCTTCCCCTCCCCCTCTCACCTGCTCTTCAGTGGAAGGAAACTTCCTGTTTCCACGTCTTGCTGGGTAGAAGGAATGCTAATTGTCCTAACTGGAGAGTTCTGTACCCAGAAGGGCCATTTACACTCTGCTCAATACAAGTGATGAAGCATAAACTACTTAATTCTTAGCGTGCGAGCGTCCCTATCAGGCTTTTCCCAAATAGTAATGAGTCATTATCAGCCCAGACCTTAACATCTGCTTACTCAATCAGTCCATGTAGTCACATGCCATTAATGTCATCTGCCCTGCTGCCCCAGTACCAGGCAGCCTGTGTGTCCGGCCCCCAGAGTCTCATTAGCCGGTGAAGCCAGAGGACCTCAGGCTTGAGAGAGGATGAAGACTTTATTATGGGCACTGGGGTGCAGCTTGTTAGGGGAATGGGTGTGGGTGCAGTCAAAGAATGACCTATTTCTGACTCTTATAATCAAAAACTCTTGGAACTGATCTTTGAGCCAAAAGGTCCTCCAGTCTCTTCTTACATATCTCTGATGGCAGTGAGCTCATGACCTCACAAGGCAGCATATTTGTTACAATTTCTCAATCTGTGCCCCCGTTAATTAGTTAATTATATGCAAATTTGAGGCAGCTTGAATGGATATGTCCAACACAAAGGGATAAAATTAACAGCAAAGGGACAAAAGGGCAGGAAAAAATAAAACAAGGAGTAAGATTAGCATGCAGAAAAGCAGACCAGCCATTCTATAGAGCTCAGATTTGACATTAAGCTTCCTTGTAGCTAAAAGGAAGAAATAACCATTATCAGTTACAAATTCACAACATCAGTAAGAGAGAGAGAGATCCCCAAAATTGATTGCTAAAACAACTTGTTATAGAAGCCTATTTTTCTTGAAAGTGTTTGTTCATACTGAACCAAAATCTGATTTCTCTCTAATTTCTACATATCAATTCAACTCAACAGACATTTAAGAAAGTCCCAGTAGGGCCTTCCCCTGGTGGTCCAGTGGCTAAGACTCCACACTCCCAATTCAGGGGGCAAAGGTCAAAGATCCCACGTGCTGCAACTAAGACCCAACGCAGCCAAATAAGTAAAGATTAAAAAAAGAAAGAAAGAAAGCCCCAGTCAATCTTTCACTTCCATAAACTTCCAGCATCTCCTGTGATGGGCAATACATTAGACTTCAGGCTCTGGGGGCTCATATTCCCCCAACTTCTACCATTTATTACCTGTGTGACTTTAAGCAAATCCCTTAATTCACATGCCTCAGGTTCCTCATCAGAACATGGAAACAAACAATGCTAGAGTGGGGAGGGTGGGGAGATGCAAATGGTATAGGAACCCCACCTTGTTCCACAAGGAGTCAGCCCCTTCCAATCATATTGTCAATCACCCCCTTCATAAACTCTGTTCAAGGTGAATCTAAGTTCCTGGTGTATCCCCAAATTTCAGCTTCTCCGTTTCTCTTTGCAAAAGCTGTGCCTTCTCCCTGGAATGTCTTCCTGCTAACTCTTACCTCCACCTCCTGTCTCTAAATCCTGGGTACCATTCACAGCCCAGCTCACATGGTAGCTCCTATAGGCAGTCTAGCGTGAGTTCAACAGCTACTCATCATATTTACCTTACCCAGATCTTCTAGCTTACATCTGCACTTCCCTCAAGACTGGCCTATCTGTTACTTCTCAGGGAATTTAAATGTTCTTTTGAAACTCAGTTCAGTTCAGTTCAGTTGCTCAGTCATGTCCAACTCTTTACCACAGTCTTTGTGGACCACTCTTGTGGACCACACAGTCAAAGGCTTTGGCATAGTCAATGAAGCCGATGTTTTTCTGGAACTCTCTTGCTTTTTTGATGATCCAGCAGATGTTGGCAATTTGATCTCTGGTTTCTCTGCCTTTCCTAAATCCAGCTTGAACATCTGGGAATTCACAGTTCAAGTACTGTAGAGGCCTGGCTTGGAGAATTTTGAGCATTACTTTGCTAGTGTGTGAGATGAGTGCCATTGTGTGGTAATTTGAGCATTCTTTGGCATTGCCTTTCTTTGGGATTGGAATGAAAACTGAGCTTTTCCAGTCATGTGGCCAGTGCTGAGTTTTCCAAGTTTGCTGGCATATTGAATGCGGCGCTTTCACAACATCATCTTCTAGGATTTGAAATAACTCAACTGGAATTCCATCACCTCCACTAGCTTTGTTCGTAGTGATGCTTCTTAAGGCTCACTCGACTTTGCATTTCAGGATGTCTGGCTCTAGATGAGTGATCACACCATCGTGACTATCTGGGTCACTTTTTTGTATAGTTCTTCTGTGTATCCTTGCCACCTCTTCCTAATATCCTCTGCTTCTGTTAGGTCCATACCATTTCTGTCCTTTATTGTGCCCATCTTTGCATGAAATTTTCCCTTAGTGTCTCTACTTTTCTTGAAGAGATCTCTAGTCTTTCCCATTCTATTGTTTTCCACTATTTCTTTGCACTGATCACTGAGGAAGGCTTTCTTATCTCTCCTTGCTATTATTTGGAACTCTGCATTCAGATGCTTATATCTTTCCTTTTCTCCTTGCCTTTCGCTTCTCTTCTAGTCACAGCTATTTGTAAGGCTTCTTCAGACAACCACTTTGCCTTTTTTGCATTTCTTTTCCTTGGGGATGGTCTTGATCCCTGCCTCCTTATACGCTGTCATGAACCTCTATCCATAGTTCTTCAGGCACTCTATCTATCAGATCTAACCCCTTGAATCTATTTGTCACTTCCACTCTATAAGCATAAGGAATTTGATTTAGGTCATATCTTAATGGTCTAGTGGTTTTCCCTACTTTCTTCAATTTAAGTCTGAATTTGGCAATAAGGAGTTCATGGTCTGGGCCACAGTCAGCTCCTATTCTTGTTTTTGCTGACTGTATAGAACTTCTCCATCTTTAGCTGCAAAGAATATAATCAATCTGATTTCAGTGTTAACCAATCTCAACTCCCAAGAAAAATCATGCAAGGAAACAAGAAAATATAACATAATTTTCCTGTGCCAATTAAAGTATAGTCAAGGCTATTGTTTTTCCAGTAGTCATGTATGGATGTGAGAGTTGGACTGTGAAGAAGGCTGAGCACCAAAGAATTGATGCTTTTGAACTGTGCTGTTGGAGAAGACTCTTGGACTGCAAAGAGATCCAACCAGTCCATTCTGAAGGAGATCGGCCCTGGGATTTCTTTGGAAGGAATGATGCTAAAGCTGAAGCTCCAGTACTTTGGCCACCTCATGTGAAGAGTTGACTCATTGGAANTTCCAGCATCTCCTGTGATGGGCAATACATTAGACTTCAGGCTCTGGGGGCTCATATTCCCCCAACTTCTACCATTTATTACCTGTGTGACTTTAAGCAAATCCCTTAATTCACATGCCTCAGGTTCCTCATCAGAACATGGAAACAAACAATGCTAGAGTGGGGAGGGTGGGGAGATGCAAATGGTATAGGAACCCCACCTTGTTCCACAAGGAGTCAGCCCCTTCCAATCATATTGTCAATCACCCCCTTCATAAACTCTGTTCAAGGTGAATCTAAGTTCCTGGTGTATCCCCAAATTTCAGCTTCTCCGTTTCTCTTTGCAAAAGCTGTGCCTTCTCCCTGGAATGTCTTCCTGCTAACTCTTACCTCCACCTCCTGTCTCTAAATCCTGGGTACCATTCACAGCCCAGCTCACATGGTAGCTCCTATAGGCAGTCTAGCGTGAGTTCAACAGCTACTCATCATATTTACCTTACCCAGATCTTCTAGCTTACATCTGCACTTCCCTCAAGACTGGCCTATCTGTTACTTCTCAGGGAATTTAAATGTTCTTTTGAAACTCAGTTCAGTTCAGTTCAGTTGCTCAGTCATGTCCAACTCTTTACCACAGTCTTTGTGGACCACTCTTGTGGACCACACAGTCAAAGGCTTTGGCATAGTCAATGAAGCCGATGTTTTTCTGGAACTCTCTTGCTTTTTTGATGATCCAGCAGATGTTGGCAATTTGATCTCTGGTTTCTCTGCCTTTCCTAAATCCAGCTTGAACATCTGGGAATTCACAGTTCAAGTACTGTAGAGGCCTGGCTTGGAGAATTTTGAGCATTACTTTGCTAGTGTGTGAGATGAGTGCCATTGTGTGGTAATTTGAGCATTCTTTGGCATTGCCTTTCTTTGGGATTGGAATGAAAACTGAGCTTTTCCAGTCATGTGGCCAGTGCTGAGTTTTCCAAGTTTGCTGGCATATTGAATGCGGCGCTTTCACAACATCATCTTCTAGGATTTGAAATAACTCAACTGGAATTCCATCACCTCCACTAGCTTTGTTCGTAGTGATGCTTCTTAAGGCTCACTCGACTTTGCATTTCAGGATGTCTGGCTCTAGATGAGTGATCACACCATCGTGACTATCTGGGTCACTTTTTTGTATAGTTCTTCTGTGTATCCTTGCCACCTCTTCCTAATATCCTCTGCTTCTGTTAGGTCCATACCATTTCTGTCCTTTATTGTGCCCATCTTTGCATGAAATTTTCCCTTAGTGTCTCTACTTTTCTTGAAGAGATCTCTAGTCTTTCCCATTCTATTGTTTTCCACTATTTCTTTGCACTGATCACTGAGGAAGGCTTTCTTATCTCTCCTTGCTATTATTTGGAACTCTGCATTCAGATGCTTATATCTTTCCTTTTCTCCTTGCCTTTCGCTTCTCTTCTAGTCACAGCTATTTGTAAGGCTTCTTCAGACAACCACTTTGCCTTTTTTGCATTTCTTTTCCTTGGGGATGGTCTTGATCCCTGCCTCCTTATACGCTGTCATGAACCTCTATCCATAGTTCTTCAGGCACTCTATCTATCAGATCTAACCCCTTGAATCTATTTGTCACTTCCACTCTATAAGCATAAGGAATTTGATTTAGGTCATATCTTAATGGTCTAGTGGTTTTCCCTACTTTCTTCAATTTAAGTCTGAATTTGGCAATAAGGAGTTCATGGTCTGGGCCACAGTCAGCTCCTATTCTTGTTTTTGCTGACTGTATAGAACTTCTCCATCTTTAGCTGCAAAGAATATAATCAATCTGATTTCAGTGTTAACCAATCTCAACTCCCAAGAAAAATCATGCAAGGAAACAAGAAAATATAACATAATTTTCCTGTGCCAATTAAAGTATAGTCAAGGCTATTGTTTTTCCAGTAGTCATGTATGGATGTGAGAGTTGGACTGTGAAGAAGGCTGAGCACCAAAGAATTGATGCTTTTGAACTGTGCTGTTGGAGAAGACTCTTGGACTGCAAAGAGATCCAACCAGTCCATTCTGAAGGAGATCGGCCCTGGGATTTCTTTGGAAGGAATGATGCTAAAGCTGAAGCTCCAGTACTTTGGCCACCTCATGTGAAGAGTTGACTCATTGGAAAAGACTCTGATGCTGGGAGGGGTTGGGGGCAGGAGGAGAAGGGGACGACAGAGGATGAGATGGCTGGATGGCATCACTGACTCGANGGCAAGGAGATCCAACCAGTCCATTCTGAAGGAGATCGGCCCTGGGATTTCTTTGGAAGGAATGATGCTAAAGCTGAAGCTCCAGTACTTTGGCCACCTCATGTGAAGAGTTGACTCATTGGAAAAGACTCTGATGCTGGGAGGGGTTGGGGGCAGGAGGAGAAGGGGACGACAGAGGATGAGATGGCTGGATGGCATCACTGACTCGATGGACATGAGTCTGAGTGAACTCCAGGAGTTGGTGATGGACAGGGAGGCCTGGCGTGCTGCGATTCATGGGGTCGCAAAGAGTCGGACACGACTGAGCAACTGCACTGAACTGAACTGGATAGAGACATTACTGGATTGAAGGAACACAGCAATCTCAAGTCACAACCAGGAACAGACAATGTGGACATACAGAGTTGAAGGTCACAGTTGACATGAGTCAGTCTTGCTCATAGCTGTTGTCATGTTGTCTCTTTGTGTTTGAGGCTCTTTTTGCTAATAAGGATGAGTTGTTCTTGCAAATAAAATAAATATTAATAAGTCCATATGCATAGTATACTTTACATAAATCCTGTGAGTGGTGTTCCAAGAAATAACACGTTTTGAAAGACAAGAACTTAATGCTGTCAGCCTTATTAGGACATCCCGATGTTACGTTATTCAAACACCACCTCATAATATTCACTGGCATTTTCCTGTGTTGTGAAGCCAGGATAGTCTATAGTTCTATTCTATAAGCTTAATAGTAGTGGAGGGGAGGGAAAGAGGAGGAAGGGGAGGAAAGAGTTAAGCAGTGGGCTTACTCAACTTTAGGCCACCTAGTGAGGAAACTACCGCCCCTGCAGGGAAGACGGAGTAAGAATTGGTTGCCCATCTTTTTCTTATCTTTTTTGTTTGTTTGTTTTTCTTTTCTTCATTGGCATGGAACTCATACTCTCACATACACAGGAGTCTGCCCTGGATTAGTCAAAACTCTCAGCTGCAAACTATAGGAACCCAGCTCAAAATGGCTTAACCAAAAACAAACATACATATTGTTTCCAGTGACGTCCAGGGTATCTCTCTATATATATTTCTCTTTCCCTCTTCCTCTCTTTCCTTATCTCTCTTTAGTTTTCACCTCTGCTCCCCTCTTTTTATACATAATTTGCATTATCTTTTGGCCACACCATGAGGCACGTGGGACCTTTGCTCATTAACCAGGGATGGAACTCCTGTCCCCTGTAGTGGACGCACAGAGTCTTAACCACTGGACCACCAGGGAAGTCCCATGCTCCTCCTCTTTTGAATTTACTCTCAGGGAGACCATCTCCCCATGGTGACCTCTGCATGGCTTACCTCCCACCAAGCTTAGCAAACACTGAAAAGAGAATCTGTACAGGAGCAACAAACAGCTGGAAGTGAAATTTTTAAAACTGTTTACAATAGCAACGTAAAATAAAAGACTTGGGAATGAACATAATGAAAGACTCTACACTGAGAATGACATAATATTGCTGAAAGAAATGAAAGAAGAACTTAAAAAATGGAAAGAAATATATTCATGGATGGAAAAACTCAATATGGATAAGATGTCAACTTTTTCTAAATGGATCTGTAGATTTAATGAGGTCCCAGTCAAAATCCCATCATGTTGTTTTTTGAAGAATTGAAAGTGTTGTTTCTAAAATTGATATGAGGGGAATTCCCTGGTGGTTCAGTAGCTATGACTCCATGGTCCCAATGCAGGGGGCGCAGGTTCGGTTCCTGGTTAGGGAACGAGATACCACATGCTGCAACTAAGACCCTATGCAGCCAAATAAATAAATAAATATTTTTTAAATAAAAATTGATATAAAATTCAAAGGACCTAAACATTTAAAAAAAAATCTTGAAAAAGAACAAAATTAGAAAACTCACCCTGCCTAACTTCAAGGCCGGAGAAGGCAATGGCACCCCACTCCAGTGCTCTTGCCTGGAAGATCCCATGGATGGAGGAACCGGGTAGGCTGCAGCGCATGGGGTTATGAAGAGTTGGACACGACTGAGTGACTTCACTTTCACTTTTCACTTTCATGCATTGGAGAAGGAAATGGCAACCCACTCCAGGGTTCTTGCCTGGAGAATCCCAGGGACGGGGGAGCCTGGTGGGTTGCCGTCTATGGGGTCACACAGAGTTGGACACAACTGAAGTGACTTAGCAGCAGCTGCAGCAGCAACTTCAAGGCAGTATATCAAGGCAGTGTGATATTGGATAAAGGAAAGACAGAGGAGTGGAACAGAGTGTAAAGTTCTAGAACAGGAAAAGTAAGTTATGGTGATAAAAAGTCAGACTCATGATTACCTCTGCTTTGTGCACTGGGCAGAGTGGTACTGACTGAGAAGGGGCAAGTGGACACCTGCTGGGATTGACTGGAAAAGAGCCAAAGGGACCCTCTTAAGTGATGGAAATGATCTGTACCTTGATTTGGGTGTTAGTTACACAAATGTGTATACAGTTGAACCTCAAACAACCCCGGGGGCTAGGGTCACCCCACACAGTAAAAATCCTCTATAACCCTATAGTCGGCCCTCTGTATTCACAATGCCACATCCATAGAGTCAACCGGGGATCTTATAGTACTGCAGTATGGAATTTTTATTGAAAAAATTCCATTAGTAAAAAGACCTGTGCAGTTCAAACCCATGTTTTTCAAGGGTCAACTGAACATTTGTCAAAACTCTTCAAACCAAATACTGAAGATCTGTACCTTTCACTCTATATAAATTATGTCTCAAAATTACAAAGTTTAAAAGAGAGCCTCTTCATTCTAATTAGTTCCCAGAGCTGTATCTCATTACACAAATGTGGTCACGTGTTTATCCCTGAACCAGTGCCTGGCCAGGGGAAGGGACCAGCCTGGTTGTCCAGGCCTAAGGAATCTGTCCATCCTTGGGGTTTAGGCATGGAGTCAGCACCCCAAAATGCACAGTCTAGGGTGCTGTATTTCCCCAGAGTAAAAGCCAAGGTGTTCATCCCCTCACATTCAAGAAGTGATGAGAAAGAAAAGGATGGAGGGAGGGAGAGAGGAATTGACAGGAAGCTGGCTATCATGTTCCACCTTTCCCCTCTAACTTTAATCTCACTTTGAAGTGATAAATTAGATGAGTCAAGAGGAAAGTCAAGACCATTCAAAGAACTGAAGACTCATTCCCCGTGTCTACTGGCAGGACTCCGTAAGCCTCCAGGAAAAGCCCCTCATAAGAGAATTTCAGCACAGCAAAGGGTGATGGCTCAGCAGAGTCTGCAGGAAATGGCCAGAGGACTGAGCCTGAGGCAGCACCCCTGACCAACAGGGGTATCCAAAGAGGGCACACAGAGGTACTGAGAGGGCAGAGGCCCCCCAGGATCCAGAGAAAGAGGCCTCCATGGATAGGAATTGTGCGACCCAAGGACAGACGGCCAAAACCAGAGACATCAGCAGAACATCATCTAGAAGCCGGGAAGAGATCAGTCACACCTCGTGGCCAGCAGTCCAGGGGCAGAGCAGACCATTTCTTGGGCACGGAGGACAACTGTCCTCACTGCCCTGGGAGTGCAGTAAAACCCTCAAATACCTGTGTGCCATCCTAGAGAAGAGCAAGAGAAGGAACGAAGCTGAAAGGCCGAGCATTGACTTGAAGAGCTGTTCAGAAGGGACTTCTTTTTTTTTTTTAACATTTTTTTTTCCTGGCTATACCATACAACATGTGAGATCCTAGTTCCCCAACCAGGGAGCAAACCCATGCCCTCTGCAGTGGAAGCTGAAGTCCTGACCACTGGGCCACCAGGGAAGTCCCAAGAGGGACCATGAAATCAGCTCTGAGAACAAAATAAAATGATGAATGGGGACATTTGCACTGAGAAGAGACTGAACAGACTGGCAGAGGCTGTCACTGGCATGGTGGGTTTCCTATTCTCCTGCAGAAGAGGAGCTCAGCAGGAAGGTCAGGTAAATCAAAGAGGCTACCTTTTTGGGCAAGTCAAGTACAGTAAAATACAGCTTCTACCACACAGATATCACTGAATTTAAGTGTCATAAAAGCAGAATTATGTGCCCAGTGTCACAAAGACACTAAAAGACAGCCAAGACCAGAAAGAGACCCGTCATGTGCCAAAGACACGTTCTTTCTGCTGCCTTAGGCATCCTGCCTGCTTTGGTGCCTTCCATTGTCTGTCCTTCTGTGTCTGGAATCTTCTCCCACCATCTCTCCCAACCCTGGCCATGCCTTGTCATGAGGCAATCCTTTCTGCCTAAAGCACCCCTTCCTGTTTTCCATCTATCCAGAGGACCATGCCTCTATGTGCAGAAAGCCCCTGCGCTAAGGCCTGGGGCTTCCTAGTCCTCCCCAACAGCTTGCCAGACTTCACTGCAAATGGTCTCCCAAGACCTGCAGGAACAAAGCCCAACTCTTCATCCCAACATCCCAAAGAAGACCCCATCTGGCTCTGCCTTGCCTTTTTTCTCACCTCCACTGCTTTTACACACTCCAGGTGACAACCAGATCTGTCTACTCCAAGTCCCCAAACTCTCATCTCTGCACCTTCACTTGTAACCTTTCTTGTTTTATCACGCAGTCTCATTCTGGAAGCCCTTCTCAACTGTTCCGCCAAGACCACCCCCTTCCACTCTAACTCCTCCAAAATCCGTTCATTGGGAATTGCTGATGGGTGAAGAGAGCTTTGCAAAACAGACAGAACTGGATTTAAATCTTGCGTGTTAGTTACTTGACATAGGGCAAGTCACATTACCTCTTGATGCCTCCATTTGACTCGCAAAACTGGAATGGAATTCCTTATCTTATAGCGTTGCCCAGGAGGTAAATGAGATAATACATGCCAAGTATGTGGTGAGCCCTGGCAGACAGCAGGTGCCCCAGAAATG
Organism: Neotragus moschatus; assembly: GCA_006410615.1. Taxonomy (NCBI): domain Eukaryota; kingdom Metazoa; phylum Chordata; class Mammalia; order Artiodactyla; family Bovidae; genus Neotragus; species Neotragus moschatus. Next base: position 316,346 of record SJYA01003050.1, read on the forward strand.
TGGGTTCCCTTTTGCTACATCCTGAAGATCTTTCTAAATTTACCCTCCTACCCACAAAGGGAAAACTCTCAGTGTAAGCGAGCCTCTTCTTGTCTCCTTTGGAAGGGTCACTTGTATCAGAGTACTATGGCACAGGGAAGGAAGTGTGACTTTTAAAAGTATACTTGCATGCCTGTGCAAGCTGTCACTTCAGTTGTGGCTGACTCTTTGCGACCCTGTGGACTATAGCCCACCAGGCTCCTCCGTCCATGGGATTCTCCAGGCAAGAATACTGGAGTGGGTTGCCATGCCCTCCCCCAGGGGATCTTTCCCAACCAGGAATCAAACCCATGTCTTTTGCATCGCAGGTGGAATCTTTACCACTGAGCCACTGGAGATGCCCAGAAGTGTACTTGCAGACAAATCTGAGTTTGAGTTTTGGCTCACTGCTAGAGCTGTGTATCATTGGACATGTTACTTTACCTCTCTGAGCCTGAGTTTGGTAATATATAAAATGAAGGTAATAAGAGTGACTACTTCAGAGGATCCTTTTGAGGATTCAATGCATTGGTAGTTGGTTTGCAGAGTCTGAAAGTAATGGGCCAAATAAAAAAATAACTTTATTTTCTAAGTACTGCCTTCATCCATGCCCTGATGAATCTCAGTTTCTTATTTTGTAATGACATCACAGGAAGAACCTCCCAAACCCTTTCAAAATCTAAATGAAAAGCTCAGTCTGGCTTAAAATCTTGGTTGGATATAACTAATTCAGTTGTCACATGCTACCCTCCCTCCCATACCAGCCAGGCATCAATCTGAGAGCCACACCATGAGGGAGGGCCCCTGCTCTACTTTCTCCCTCTTCTCCTTCCTCTCCTGGGGCCCTTTCTCCTCAGGAGCGTTTGGGCCTGGAAAGAATAGAAAGGAGAAGAGGATTGGTGGGCGTTGGTTCTGGTGGGTAACGATCCCCGATTGTAGCCCCAGGCATATAGTAAGATTACACTTTCCTTTCCCCTTGAAATTAGGTGGAGCCACGTGGCATGCTTAGCAGATGACATGTTAGCATGGATCCCAGAAGGATGGGTAGAGATGGACGTGGAGAACGCACGGGGAAAATACTCCATTGTTATAAGATGCTAATATTTGTGGACTCTTTGTTACTTAGCATTAGCCTAGTCTAACTAACTGATACAAATAGCTTTTCCATGGCCCAATATTCACTGTCTCTGGTAATAATCTCTGTGTGACAGGCCCCAAACTGATCCTGGCGCACACGCATGAGCTCTTCAGGAGACCCTACAGGAAGGAGGACTCTCCATTACACAGCCCCCACATCCACTCCAACCTAATCTCACTTGATCTTTCTCAGCTGTCACTCTTGGTGGTCTACCCCAAAGCTTCTTACTGCTAAGCTCCTTTCCCCTGCATCTAGGCTTTTGGATATGTCTTGGCAGAATGGTTCAAGCCTGGCTGGATTCCAGGATGTCCACGCAACTCATGAGCAACTCATGCAATTTTACTGGACCAAATGCTGTACCCTCTCTCCAGCCTCATGTCTTTCTCTATATTCACTTCCTATTGCTGTCGTAACAAATAACTACAAACTGTGACTTGACACAAAGACCTCCCAGTTCTGTAGGTCAGAAGTCCAACCCAGATCTCACTCGGCCAGAACACAGGTGTCAGTGGGGCTGTGTCATTTCTGGAGGCTCTAGGGGAGGATGTTTCCCTGTGTACCCAACTTCTAGAGGGCATCTGCATTGCTTGGGTCACAACACTCTTCCTCCAACTTTAAAGCCAGCAACAGCAAGTCAGTTCCCTTTCATACTCTGATTTCTCCTGCCTCTTCTTCCATCATCCCTGTCATCCCATCTCTCTCTGAGGGCAGCCAGGAAATGTTCTCCATTTTCAAGGACTCTTGTGATTAGATTAGGCCCAGATGGATAATCCAGGATAATCACATCAAAAGGTCTTTAACCTTAATCATATCTGCAATGTCCCTTTTGCCACGTAAGGTAACATACGCATGGGTTGCTGGAATGAAGACTAGACATCGTTGGGGTGAGGGGGGGTGGATTTTTCCATCTACCACGCTCCCTGATTATCTTTTCCCCCTGTTCAGACCAGCAGAGGGAGCAGGTCAACAGTTCTGATAAATTAGACCAACAGATAAGACGCCAGGCTTCCTTCGTCCACCACTCCTCCACTGCTGTGAGTGATTCTCTCAGAACCCCTTACATGGGTAGGGACAAACTCCCCTTTAGTCTCCCCCATGGGAAATGGGAGGGGAAAGTCACAGCACCACCATCCTAGTACTCCTTATTCCCACAAGATAAATTATTTCCACATTTAAATATTTCTATTTCCAATAGAAATAAAATATAAGACATATATCATGTTAGATTTCCTACTAGTCACATTAAAATAAGGAAAAAGAAAAAGGTGAATTTAATTTTAATATAATACTTCATTTCACTCAATCTATCCAAAATAATATTTCAACACCTATTAGTGTTAGTCGCTCAGTCATGTCCAACTGTTTTCAACCCCCATGGATTGTAGCCTGCCAAGCTTCTCTGTCCATGAGACTTTTCAGGCAAGAATACTAGAGTGGGTTTCCTTCCTCCAAAATGTCAAGATCTTCCCAACCCAGGGATCAAACCTGTGTTTTCCAAACTGCAGGCCGACCATTTACTGTCTGAGCCACCAGGGAAGCCCATTTCAACATCTAGGCATATAAAAATTATTAATGAAATACCTGACATCCTTTAATTGTACTTACTGTTGCAATCCAGCGTGCAGTGTACACTTACCGCACTCCTCAGTCAGGACTGAATAGCCACCCGGAGCTAGTGGATACCATACTGAGCAGCAGCGGATCGAGACTTCCATCTGTCTAAGCTGGGACAACGCAGGGCCCAGGGGCCAGGCTGCAGTGATGCATGGAGGGAGATGGGCCCATTCAGTAGCTTCTGGATGGGTGGGGGTGCTGTGGGGTCTACACCTCTCTGCTCTGGCTGTTCTTTATAATACAGGTGTTTTCTGCCTCTTACCCCTAACTTTACTTCGTGATGGCCCATGCGTGCTTGCTCAGTCACTTCAGTCGTGTCTGACTCTGCGACTCCATGAACTGTAGTCCACCAGGCTCCTCTGTTCCTGGGATTTTCCTGGCAAGAATACTGGAGTGGGTTCCCATGTCCTCCTCCAGGGGATTTTCCCCACCCAGGGATCAAACCCACTTCTCCTGCATTGTAGGCCAGTTCTTTACTGTGAGCCACCAGGGAAGCCCTCATGATGACATTCTCAGGCAGTTCATCATGCTCTTAACAAGTAAAGTGTTTAGTTCAGTGCTTAGTACATAGTCTGTAGTCATATGTTACTGTTATCCTACACAGTGCCAAGTGGGGATGGACACCCAGCAGGTACCCAAAAAAGCAGTCAATGAATGAATTGGCTTTTACTTAATCTTCAAGTAGAACTTCTCAACTTCCATCAAGTTAAACCGATATGAGGCTCAGGACCAATCACAGAGCAGGCCTCAGTGAGCATCACCCACCTCACACGCACCCAGGGCCTGGGCCTGGATACTGGCCACAGCAGGTGCTCAACAAGTGTGCACTTTCATTTCCCAGAGAAGTTAGACAGGACGGTTACAGTCTGGATATGGAAGTTAGCCACAACCAACTGAGGAACTTAGAAAGTAGACGACAATGAGGAATGTCAAAGCTAAAATAAGCGGCATCTGGGACTTTGCTGGAGGTTCCCTGGTTAAGAGCCAGCCTGCAATGCAGGGGACTCAGGTCCAATGCCTGGTCAGGGAACTAAGAGCCCACTTGTCCTGGAGAAACTAAGCCCATGTGCCACAATGACAGAGGCCATGCACTGTACCTAGGACTCAACACAGCCAAATACATTTTTTTTTAATTAAAATAAGTGGCTTCTGAATGTCACCTCACCCAACTGCTCTGTTGTGTAGGTAGGGAAGGTGAGACTTAGAAATAGAAAGGAATACACATCCCAGGAGGCAACCCAAGTCCCCTGACCCAGGAGTGAGAGCTCGGATGGGAATTAAAGACGCAGAAATGCTCCTCGTGGACTGTAGTGCAGGCAAAGATAAAACATTCTGGCTTAGGAGATGGAGGGGTCATGAGAAGTGGGTCTGAAAGGTCTCATCTTGACTCTGCCTCCAACTTCCCATGTAATTTTGAGAAAGCCCCTTTCCTTCTGGGGTCCCCATCAGCTTCAAGAGGACAGGAAGAAAAAGCCAATCAAATGAGACTCTGCCAGCTGCTACCAAGAAGCTCAGCCCAAGACCCACTTTTCAGACGGGAAAACTAAGGCCCAGAGATGGCAAGGGACAGAGGCAAGATCACCCAGCAAATCAGTGGCAGAGCCTCACTCGGGGCTCTTTTCTGCTATGCCAGGATGTATCCCCCAGATAACAGCATTCACTTCCTCTTTACTTCTGAGCTGAAAGCAGGGGCAAGTACTGCTCCTTTGGAAGGTAGAAAGGGAGCAAGAGGTAGCTGAAGGACAGTGGGACAGTAAGCTGATTTTCTAAGCAGGGCTCTGACACAGGGCGGGGGGAAAAAGTGAGTGTTCAAGGAGCAGGCTGATATGAGAGCTGACAGCCAACAATCGGCCCTAGAGAGAAATGCAAATGACATGCAGCTAAGGAGGAGAAATGTAGAAACCTGAGGCTGGTTCCACCAAGTACACACACACACACACACACACACACACACACACACACACACACACACACACACACAGCCTCGCATCCCACGTCATTCAATTCCCCTGCGTGTTCTAAACCTAGATGATCAGATAATAAGAGGTTGAGTGGTATGCATAACATCAAGTTGATTAAATTTGTTTACTGATAATTCTTTCAGGTTCCCATGAATATCGTGTAATTTCCTTGCTGTATTTCAAACAGATTTGGGCTAATGCATTATTGACAGCACCCTTGCAGACCATCTCGACAATGTCATTCAGGATAATTATTTCACAACAGATTTCCAGAGCCCCTGGTTCCTGTTGGGATTCACTTGGGCATAAATTACAGAGCCGAATATTTAATCAGTGTCCCCATTAGAACCCCGTGGCTTATTTTTAGGAACTGAGGAGGGAGAACAGGAGGGAGTGGGGGTATTTGTGTTATTACAGCATGAATACATTTCTTCTGTTCTGGGTGGGCTTTTTTTTTTTTTTTTTTTTTTTTACCCCCAAAGCTCAACCAAGCTGAAAAGCAGCCTGAAGCATTCTTGCCTTTTTTAGAAATAAACACAAGCATTAATCTTTTGACTGCATTAAATTAAATATTAATGTTAACGGATCACATAATGCGGAGTTAAAAAAACGATTAACATTTACACCACAGTCTCTCCCTGTGACTTTTCCCTTACACAAATTAGTCCCTCTCCTAAGTAATAACACCTAAGCAGTGGCACCTTGGGAAGAAGGCAGAAGTGGGAGGCAAGGGCCAGATGACTGTTTGGAGCATTTCTTAGGGAGAACTGGGGCAGAGGCAGCCAATGAGCAGACCTGCCTCCCTCTCCGGTAGTTCAGCCGTAACTGAGGTGTGATGTAGTTGCTCCCTTGCAAGGAATAATCTCAGGGCTAATTAGCAATGCCAAGAGCTGTGCCGGGATCGGGCAGTGTTTACATTGCCAGCTATTTGGTTCAAGCAGCAGAATCAATCATGCAGTGAGCCTGTGCTGGGCCCATTCCCAACCCACAAGCGATGCCTCGCTGCCCGCCTCACACTGCCATCCAGCGTCTCCACCATCATGCCCAGAGAGCCATCAGTCCAGGCTGCGTGGCCTCCTAACGGCCCGTGCCAGCGACCTCCCCAAGCCCTGCACAGACTGACCTCCTCTGAAGCCTGCGAAGTTGGCCATTGCCCCTTCTTTTTAAAAGGGTGCTCCCTGGGTTTTTGAGACTTCCTTTGACCCCTCTTTTTGACTGAAATTATGTCTTATCCACTGCCTGGCCCATCAGAAGCCACCAGGCAATATAGGTCCGCCCCTGCCCTTCCTTCCTCCTCCTCTTTCTCCTCCTCATTCTCTTTCCCACTACCGGCTGACTCCAGCTCTGGCTGCCCCTCCCCAGCTGCCTCACTCAGACCCGTCCCACATTCCAGGCCCACTGAGTGGCCTGGCTGTCCACATGCAGCCGCTCCCTGTACCCCGGGCTTCCCGCCTTACCACTGCCAGAGACTACACAGGCTAATTCAGCATCTCTGCAGGCCCTGGGGCCTCCGGGAGAAAATCTCCCTGCAGCCTTCACAGCCAGCCCCAACCCTGAGCCACTCACTGCTAAACCCCCTCTGTCCTAGCCATATGAGAGTCACCCTCAAAAATGACTTCTGTCTGTGGAGAGGAGAGATGAGACCAGGACACCTTTCAGCTTTCACGAAACCTTCCTGTGAACCCAAAGCTGGCCATAGCATGGGCAATCTCAAGGACCCTGCCCTGAGGAGGGAACTGTGTGTGAACCTGCTCTGCGAGAATAAAGAGATCCAGTGCCCTGGGAGTGCCCCAAGAATCTCTGTGGCGGATTGGCACTTGGGCCAGACCTTGGAGAAATAATAGGATTGCCCAATAGGCAGGGAATGTTCATTTTATCCACTTATCTAGCCTGATTGGCACTTGCCAATGAGAAGAGGGAAATGGGACTAGGCCGTGGCAGAATCTCTCACAGGGTCCCAGAGTCACCTTCCTCTTCCCTGTGAGGAAGCAGCGGTGGTTCTAGTTCAAGGAAGTTCCTCAAGGGCAGCAGATGCTGCTGAATTGTCTGCTTTACCAAACCTGCTTCTCAAACCTGGGACCCTGAGTTCTCTCAGCCTGGGCCAGAAGAGGGTGATGCCCATTTCCTGCCCAAGTCATCAGTAACCTCTTCCCACCATTCACTGCATGGGACATGGACTGAGTTCCAACCCCAGCTCAGCCATGTACCAGTGAGGTGACCTTGGACTGGTGCTTTGAACAAACAAGCCTCCGATTCTTCATGTGCAGAAAGGGGTTAGCAACACTCCCCCATCACAGGCGTGCAGATGACATATGGAGAAGGGCGCTGGGAATGCAAAGCCCTGGGCTCCAGCACAGCCTCACGCCCCCAGCAACTCCGTGGTCCTGGGAGCCGGCAGGGACGTGCCCAGCTGGAGTCCACAATGAGACCGGTGCCCCGACTGCCTGGCAAGCACACCTCTGCCCTCCAGAGCGCCCCTGCTCAGCTCACTGCACAGCCTATAAGCGGGGGCCCTCTGGGCCTCCACACCGCCCCCTCCTTTGCAGGGTACAGACAGAGGCCTGGAGAGCTGGGCTGCCTGTGAGCAGGTTAACAGCGAACTCGGCCCACATCTGCTGCCTCCTGTCCTTCAGGGCATCACAGGAGCCTTGCTCGTCTCTGACGTGCAGCCTTGGCTTGCCAGTACTCAAGAACCAGACCACCAGAGGGCCAGACCGGCCTGTGGTGGTCCTCTGTTTTTGCTGCTTTCTGTTATGTTTTCAGTTTCTGAGTAGTACATGTATATGCTTTAAAAAACTCAAATGGTACCAAAGGGGATATGGTAACCAGTAAGTCTCACTCCCATCCACCTTCAACACCAGTCCCTGAGATGCCCTGTCCAGGGGCACATCCTATCGCCAGACACAACTTACATATATTCAAACATGTCTGTATCTTCTTCATACAAATTCTAACATGTTATATACAGCTTTCTACCTTGTTTCACTTACCGTATCTGACAGATTAGCCCAAATCAGCACATTGTCCTCATTTCTCAGTCGTGTCTGACTCTTTGCAACCCCATGGACTGTAGCCCGCCAGGCTCCTCTGTTCGTGTAATTCTCCAGGCAAGAATACTGGAGTGGGTATTCATCCCAGTCCCTTCTCCAGGGATTCTTTTTGACAGAGCAGGATATTTGATTGCATGGTCGCATCTTTTTGTGGATCTATAGCTGTTTCCAGTGCTCTCGCCTGGAAAATCCCATGGGTGGAGGAGCCTGGTGGGCTTCAGTCCATGGGGTCGCTAAGAGTTGGACACGACTAAGCGACTTCACTTTCACTTTTCACTTTCCTGCATTGGAGAAGGAAATGGCAACCCGCTCCAGTGTTCTCGCCTGGAGAACCCCAGGGACGGGGGAGCCTGGTGGGCTGCTGTCCAAGGGGTCGCTAAGAGTCGGACACGACTGAGCGTCCTCACTTTCACGCATTGGAGAAGGAAATGGCAACCCACTCCAGTGTTCTTGCCTGGAGAATCCCAGGGACGGGGGAGCCTGATGGGCTGCCATCTCTGGGGTCGCACAGAATTGGACATGACTGAAGCGACTCAGCACCAGCAGCAGCTGTTTCCAGTCTGTGTGCTAAGTCACTTCAGTGATGTCTTTTTGTGACCCTACGGACATGCCAGGCTTCTCTGTCCGTGGGATTCTCCAGGCAAGAATACTGAACTGGATTGCCATGCCCTCCTCCAGGGGATCTTCTTGACCCAAGTATGGAACCTGTGTCTCTTCGGTCTCCTGCATTGGTAGGCAGGCTCTTTATCACTAGCACCACCTGGGCTTGAGTACAAATGCTAAATTGTTTCTTTTGCCAGATTTCCTGGTTAACTGATGTATCTTTTTCCCACAGAAAAATTATACTGAATCTTGATTCTATGCAGAAAATCCTCTCTGATCCCAACACAGTCCTCTCCCTCCGCACTGATATTTCTTGACTAAAAGAACATCCCAATGCATGTTCGGAGGTAGCAATTTTGATATGAACTCTTCACAACAGTACATCAATACCAAGATAGTAGACACACACCCCTGCTTATTACTCTAATAGTTCACTACATCTCTGGGCACTTAACTAATTTTGAACTTTACCTCAATCTTTATCTCTTGCTGAGCTTCAATCTTTCCTTAAGCTCTATCCATTCCTCTGACCTCAATCTTCCCTATTTTTCTTAGTCTCTGTTTTCATGAAGGCATGAACTGATGCTTTAGTCCATGAATCCACCAGCATACAATCCTTATATGTTTCCTATTCTGTCTCTATAGCTCCAACTGCAGAATATCACCATTCCAGGAAAAAGAGAAGATCTCTGTTTTCCTATTAGTTCCTATACTCATTTTAGGCAGTTCTACACTCCTGAATATTCATTGGAAAACACTGATGCTAAAGTTGAAGCTCCAATACTTTGGCCAGCCTGGTACTTTAAAAATCAGAGCTGCACCTCAGAATGGGAGAAAATAATAGCAAATGAAACAACTGACAAAGGATTAATTTCCAAAATATACAAGCAGATCATACTACTCAATACCAGAAAAACAAACAACCCGATCAAAAAGTGGGAAAGAGACCTAAACAGACATTTTTCCAAAGAAGACATACAGATGGGTAACAAACACATGAAAAGATGCTCAACATCACTCATTATTAGAGAAATGCAAATCAAAACTACAAAGAGATTATCACCTCACACTGGTCAGAATGGCCCTCATCAAAAAATCTACAAACAATAAATGCTGGAGAGGGTGTGGAGAAAAGGGAGCTCTTGCACTGTTGGTGGGAATGTAAATTGATACAGCCACTATGGAGGATGGTATGGAGAATCCTTTAAAAACTAGGAATAAAACCACCATATGACCCAGCAATCCCACTCCTAGGCATATTCCCTGAGGGAACCAAAATTTAAAAAGACACACATAACCTATTGTTCATTGCAGCACTATTTACAGTAGCTAGACCATGGAAGCAACCTAGATGTCCATCGACAGATGAATGGATAAAGAAGTTGTGGTACATGTACACAATGGAGTATCACTCAGCCATAGAAAGGAATGCATTTGAGTCAGTTCTGAGATGGATGAACCTAGAACATTTTATACAGAGTGAAGTGGGTCAGAAAGAAAGATAAATACCGTATTCTAACGCATATATATGGAATCTAGAAAAATGGTCCTGAAGAATTTACTTACAGGGCAGCAATGGAGAAACAGACATAGAGAAACAGAGAATAGACTTATGGACATGGAGAGAGGGGAGGAGAGGGTGAGATNGAACATTTTATACAGAGTGAAGTGGGTCAGAAAGAAAGATAAATACCGTATTCTAACGCATATATATGGAATCTAGAAAAATGGTCCTGAAGAATTTACTTACAGGGCAGCAATGGAGAAACAGACATAGAGAAACAGAGAATAGACTTATGGACATGGAGAGAGGGGAGGAGAGGGTGAGATGTATGGAAAGAGTAAGGTGGAGACTTACATTACCATACGTAAAATAGACAGCCAACGGGAATTTGCTGTACGGCTCAGGAAACTCAAACAGGGGCTCTGTATCAGCCTAGAGGGGTGGAGAGTGAGGTGGGAGGGAGTTTCAAAAGGAGGGGATATATGTCTACCTATGGCTGAGTCATGTCGAGGTTTGACAGCAAAATTCTGTAAAGCAATTATCCTTCAATAAAAAATACATGATTTTTCTTTAAAAATCAGAGCTGCAGGAAACCCCCACTGCAAACACGTCATGGCGCACGCCAGGCCCACAGCCGGCCTGCAGAAGCCATCTATCCAGTCCATTCCCCAGGTCCTGCCTCCTCCATGAAGCCATCATATATCTTTCCTTTGATGGATAAGGAAACAATGCCCAGGTTTTGTAACTCACCCAATGACCCTCAGCTGATTGATAACAGAGTGAGAAACCCAGGCTTTTCCACTCCAGGAATTATTTGAATTTGCAGTTTAAGAAATCATCCAAATAATTTAAAAAACAATAATTGTGCATTTATTTGGCTGTGCTGGGTCTCCACCGTGGCACACCAGATCTCTCAGTTGCAGCATGCGGAATCCAGTTCCCCGACTGGGGGGTCAGACCCGGGCCCTGCTTTAGGAGCACAAAGTTTTAGCCACAGGACCACAGGGAAGTCCCCATCCAAATTCTTCACCTTACTGACAGGGAAACGGAGGGCCTTCAGGAAGGAGAATATTCCTCCTCAAAACCTAAGGCAGTGTTCTCAAATATCAGCGTTTCCTGAAGGGCTTGCTACAGTAGTGCTGGGCTCCGCTCCCAGAGTTCCTGGTTCCGCGAGGCTGGCATGGGGTCTGAGAAGCTGTCTTTAACGTCTCCGGGCGCCGCTGAAGCTGCTGACCACACTGTAAGAACCACTGTCCTAAGGCCCGGTGTTGTTTCAGGTAACACAGGGGAGGCTGTGTGAATTCTGAGCCCACACCCAACCCTCCACTCACCCAGGGTTTTAACAGAGCAACGGTAATTTTTTGTGCTGTGGATAAGATTGGCTTTTATTGGTGTTTGACTGTTTAAACACCGTTTTGTGGGAACAACGGGAATATATCATGAAGAGGCCTTCTCATTTGGTGACAGGAAGCTACCTTCCATTTCCCTGGAGCATGGTGGTCGCCCACTGCAGGGAATGGGGATAGGGGATAGGGGTGAAGCCCCAGTACACGAACGATGCTGTCAAGGCAGGACAAGGGCCTTTTCAGCCAGTCTCCTCCCCACGTACACCATATGGAGTGGGGCCTGGTGAGGAGGGGTGCCATATCTGGTGTGTCCCTGGAAAGGCAGCATGGCAGACCCCACCATGGCTGCGCCTCCGGTTCTCCTGCCACCTGGGCTCTGACTCACTGCTGCTCCGAAGAGACTCTGCTCGCGGCCTGAACTTGTTGACCAGCTGCCCCCACCCCAACTCCCAGAGCTCCCAAGCATCCTGTCATTTGAAGATCTGGGCCTGGACTTCCAGGAGTCTAAGCCCCTTTCTCTACAGGACAGGAGGACAGAAGCAGTTATCAGTGCAGAAATATGCTGGAAATGTGCCAGGTAAGGTTTCAGCACCATCACGGTCCGTGGGATGGGAACTCTGAAGGCCTCTAGGCTTTTCCCTTGACATACACCAATGGCTGCCCCATGACCAAGCGTTCTTACTATGTAACAAACACCTATGTGACCCTTGGGGAGGCACAGCCCTCCTCCCAATTCAGAAAACAAGGCAGGCCTGACAGGTGTTTAGTATTCCCCTATGCATCTGTGCAGCTGCAATCCAGGATGTCATCCAGGAAGAAAGGATCAGATACTCAGCATATGCAAGAGGCACAGAGAGGCACAGATGCCAGAGGGGAGCCAGCTCCCGTGTCCCCAGAGTGTCCGTGTGTGACCCCAGGCACAGCGAGGCCAGAGGCAGCACAGCCCTACACCCCACCTCCCTTACCCTGGCTCCCCAGCTTTCTCTGAGACACCACACTCTTTCGAGAAAGTCCTCTCCTACTTAAACCAGCCAGAGTCCATTTCCGTTGCTGGCGACAGTGAACTTGGCAATGTTCACCCCAACATCAGAATCCTCTGAAGCTGAGAGGAACTTCTGTCCCCATGTCATCAGACGAGCTGACCCGCTCTGGAGGATTCTAGGGCTTCCGCTTAGCTTATTGGCCATAATCATCTCTATGCTTAAGCGACAATCCTGTCCTCTTCAGAGCGGTCGCCTCCACTATCCCGCCTCACTATCACGACGCACAGGTCGAGGCAGACATGGCAGGTCTTTGTTATTGACAGGGGAGGCAGGAGGAGGACAAAGGATAGGAAAGCACAGCGACCTCGGGGCGCCTGAGTGCATTTTATTCCGTTATCACTACTCTTAACGACAGTAATAAAAACTGCCGCTTTTAAGAGAGTTGACTGTGCAAGCTCTGTGCTAAACACTTCCTACACATCATGCAACTCTGTACGGCAGATACTGTGATACACATTCTGGTATTAAGAAAATAAGCCCAGTGAAGTTAGGTTATCTCCCTAAGGGCCTCCAACTGCTAAGCACAGAAGCTGGACTTGAATCCAGATCTGTCTGGCTCCAATGCCAGAACTCTTGGCCATTGTATTGAATGGCTTCCCACTGTCCGGCCACTGTCTCTGGACAAGCCATCTAAGCCCCTCCGGACTCCAAGGTCACCAGCTACGGTCACTGCAACAGTGAAGTTTAGACTCTCCAGGAGGAAACCCAGTGCCCTTAAGACTAAGTTCTCTTGAGTCGAGCTCTTGTGAGGGAAGACATTTGCTTAGAAGCCAGATGTCCTGAACCGCGGCGCCTGAGCTTACTAGACAGGTTCACATCCCCTCAACCGTGCAGCCCTGATTCTGCAGCCTTAGCGCTAAAAAAATCCTCTCCTGCTCTTGGGGCTGTCTTAAAGGCAAGGTAGCTGGTCAGACAGATGGGTGTGGTCATATTGTTAACTTGGACGCTGATTCACTCCACCTCCTGAGAAGGATTCTAATTACCAAGCTTGCAAAGTGGCGAGTCCTGGGGGCTGGTAGGATCAGCCGTTAAGCTCCTTCTCTTGCTTTGCCCCAGAGGCAGCGCGGAAAGGTGGCACAGGGCGAGGGTGTGAGGGCCAGCTGGCACAGAGGAGGGGGCCTGGATGCTTGGCAGCTCGGCTGAGGGCCCAAACAGCTGACTCTGCCCTTTCACGGGCTCAGAGGAGGTGGGGCCACACCCCAGCCCCAGCCCCAGCCCCAGCCCCAGCCCAGCGGGACCAATTAGAGCATTTACGGTAAAACATGAGGAGGGGATGTACCTCCATCTCCGTCTTGCCGAGTTAGCTGAAGGAGCACCTGTGACATTGCACAGATTAATACTCCACTGAGCAAATTAATCCTAGGGATTTCACTCACTACCTGTGGCTTACACATTTTAATTGGCTCTAAACCACCACCTGAATTGATGCAAAAGTGTGGTGATGCAAGGAAAGACATCAGAAGCAGCGCCAACCATAGCTGTAGTTTCTGGAAGAAGAAAGGAGGGGGGCACCACATCCCACGTGCCAAAGGGCTGAGGAAGAAGGGGCCATCTTGCAGTTGCCCACAGTATTTCCATCTGCATTCAAGGGGGTGGGAGGAAAGATGAGGAGGCAATCCATGGCCTCTTCTTTGCCTCTGAATCTCTCACGTTGTCCATGGTTCAAATCTCGCACTGATTCAACACCTTAAAAGCTTTGATTGCATCTCTATTCCTGCCTTGCAAATAAGTTCATCAGTCCCATCTTTCAAGAGTCCATATATGTACATTAATATATCTATTTTCCTCTTTCTGACCCACTTCACTCTGTATGACAGACTCTGGGACCATCCACATCTATACAAATGACCTAATTTCGTTCCTTTTCATGGCTGAATCATATTCCATTGTATATATGTACTGCATCTTTAATCATTCATCTGTTATTGTATAGCAGAAATTGTAACAAAACATTGTAAAGCAATTAAACTCCAATTTTAAAAATAAATTTGTAAATACAGGCAAAGGCTTTGATTGGGCACCTGGTGTGTGTCACTTCCTGGGCTAGGCGGTAGGACACGCTTAGAGATGGCTGCATTGTAAGAAAGAGAAACCCAGTGAAACTCCGTTGGTTAGGAGTGGAAGCAGTCTTGCTGTGAAGGCGCAGAGCGGGGACAGGGTCTCCTGGGAAGTGGCTGGGGCTCAGAGCCAGACTCTCAGCCCATTCCTTCCAGGGTGGCTGCTCCCTTTCTCTCTCCACATCTGCTTCTCTTCTCCCTCCACAAACTGGCTTCTCCTCTTCCGGCACACCATCTTCCTTGCAGCCTCCCAAACATGGCAGTCTCAGCTCTGTCCCCCGAGCTAATGACCTTCCAACTCAGCTCCTGCAGTCAATGGGCTCAGCCACTGTGCCTCAACTCGGATTTCCAGGAAAAAGGACTGACTGGCCGAGGGGGAAGTCTCCTGAACATCCCTGCTCTTCCTAGGCTCAGCAATGGCTTTTACTTCTTGAAACTGTCCTCCTTGGTCTCTAGGACTGAGTTCGAGTCATCTTTGCTCTGACCCTTGACCATCCCTCTCCAGCCACTCCCATTGTTTATACCCTGCTAGCAACCTCTGGGCATGGCTTCCACTCCACCCAAGTGCTACCCTTGAACTTGGGAACTGGCACGTTGAGAGGGCTCCACTCTGGCTCTCCTGCATCACACCCCTCTCTCCCTATGGTGAGGAGTCCATGGACCCAAGGAGATGTAACTACCTTAGACATCAGGCTTCCCGTCCAGACTAGCACTGTCCAATAGAACATTCCACAGGGATGTTCTAAAAGCACTGGCCAATGGTAGCCACTAGCTTCATGTGGCAAAGAAGTCCTGGAAACATGGCTACTACAGCTGAGGGACTGAAGCTTTTATGTCTTAAGTCTGCCTCCCAGCTCATCTGTCAGTACTGCCAGACTTCTTTTCTAAGCCCTCACCACAGCAGTCTTGAGTCACTCTCTCAACTATAAAGCACCAAGTGACCCTCTCTCATCTGTGCTAAGTCACTGCTAAGTCACTTCAGTCGTGTCCGATTCTGTGCGACCCCATAGACGGCAGCCCAGCAGGCTCCCCGGTCCCTGGGATTCTCCAGGCAAGAACACTGGAGTGGGTTGCCATTTCCTTCTCCAGTGCATGAAAGTGAAAAGTGAAAGTGAAGTTGCTCAGTCGTGTCCAACTCAGCGACCCCATGGACTGTGGCCCACCAGGCTCCTCTGTCCATGGGCTTTTCCAGGCAAGAGTACTGGAGTGGGTGTCATTGCCTTCTCCGTGTCTCATCTGTATTTCAGGACAAAGTGTAGCTTTTCAGCCTAACAGTCAGTTTTTGTAATCTTGCTTCATCGTCCACTCTCCCGCCTGCTTCCACACAGCAGTGCCTTCACAACGTTCTTTGAACAAGCCTTGCCTTTCTCACCTCTGTGCCTTGCAAAGACTGTCCCCTCAGCCCAAAGCGGTTCTCCACCCTGTGCTCACTTCAGTGTTGGTAAACTCCTATTCATCCCTCAAAGCCCCAAGTGCACCATCCCCTCACCAGCTTCCTGTGCTGCCATGACCCTGTTCTTCTCTCTCCAGCTTACCCATGTCCTCTTCAGTGCCCAGATCCCAAGCCCAGGCCTACATAAGCTTTGGGTAGACCTGGACCTGTGGGGATTTAACACTGAGATGCTGTCCATACCACTGCTATTTAAATATTAATTCCTCTCAAGGACCCAAGTACATGCAAGCACTCCTGGAGGCCTCTACAAAGCAGTGTTTGTCATTTTGCACAAGCGTATGTTTGGATCTCCTTCTGGAAGGCTAGTGTGCAGGAGGAGCTATGCAGCTGCTTCAGAAGTCCGACTTAGACACTTGACACTCATTTCTCAACACGTATTGGTTATTCTCTGCTATTTATAAGATAAAGTAATTTTTAAAAGGAAAAAGTCTTTATTCATGAAAAAATGTCACTCCTATCTACCAGCCAAAAAGAGTTATACCAGAGTTCTACACACATACACTGAGATGGCCTCAGGATGTAGCCTCCTACATCCCATGAGTCTCCTGCCGTGGTTCTCAGAGGGTGATTCCTGGACAGAGCATCAGCATCACGTGGAACCTGTTAGGTACGCCAGTTATCAGCTCCCCTTAGACCTGCTCACTCAAAAGCTCTGCAGTGGGGCCCAGTCCTTTGTGTTTTAACAAGCCCTCCAGGAGGCTCTGGTCTATTTACCTATTATGAGCACTCCTGAAGGCAGGGACTCTGCCATCCTCGGCTCTCCACACCCAGCCCCTGGTCCACTGCTCTTGAGTGATGGGCCTTCCGTAGCTTTATGCGTGTGCCCTGAATGAACAAATGAATGCATGCAAGGAGTGAATGAACAAAAAGTTAAGAGCAAGTAGAAAAGAAACCGAGAGAGCTTCTTGTTAGGCATCCATTCAGTCCTTCTGACCAGTGGGCAGAAAGAGCAGTGTCAAAGGACAATGCAGGTGCTGTGGAGCCCTCAGACTTCCTTCTCTCCAGCTGTTCACCCCCATCCCTGCTGTACTGAGACCTGATTGACAATGCTGGGCCACTCACCCTCTCCAACTCATGTCCCAGGAGAAAATTCCCGTCCGAACGGCTTACTCGAGAAAGAACCCCAGGAGCAAGGGAGCACTTGGTCCAGAACGGCCTGTGCAGGACCCCTAAATGAATTAATATCATTTATAGAAGGCCAGTTGGTCTCAAGATGAATGGAGCTAATGCTGCTTTTGGCACCCAATTTAAAGATTCAAGGCGCCAGAAATACACAAGAAGGCCTCTTTCAACTTTCAGACCAGACTGCTGAATAAAGCTAGAAGGATGGAATGGGGGGGAGAAGGGGACTAGTCAAAGGAAGAATAAAGCTTTCTTTGGTGAAGAAATATTAATCTCAATATTCACATGGTGTTAAAATATATGTTTGAGATCTCTAGAATGAGATGTTCATAAATAGATAAGCTCTAAGTGGATGATTTTTTAGCCTTGATTTTCCTTTACTGAAATATAATTAACACTTCCTGAAACCAGCGAGCTTGGAATAATTTAGTTCAATTGTAAGTATGCAAAACACTTAACAATTAGCTCCATGAAATGAGACCAGCCAGCACAGAGCTGACTTCATTAATGCCCTAAGTGCATGTGCCCTATTATAACAGCTTTCAGAAATATTGTATAAATCTGAAATGTCCCCACAGAATGGAATGAGGAGGGAGTTTGCGATTATTTTCATTCATTTGTAGGCTACCTCTCATAAACGCAGCGGTCTGAAAGATGACGGCAGTTGGTTTTAATATTTTTACCGCTGCTTCTGAGGTGGTAAAAAGAAAGAAACCAAGGTATTGTAATGGGATCTTTAAAGCTGGTATGATTTAACCTGCCACAAAGAGGGGCAGCTTGAAGCAGGGAAAGCTCACGGGTTCTCCAAGTCAGGGGCCCCAGGTTCAGCTGTGCGGCCTGGCTTACTTCCTTCACCTATCTGAGTTTTCACCTGTGAAGTGAGGAAAATCAGGGGTGCTATTCAAACAAGTAAACATCAGTGTGGCACAGGCTGTTACCACTCAGAACGGACGCTGGCAGGGAAGGACCAGAGCTGCCGGCACAGTGGTATGGCTGGCGTGCTCCCTGCCCTCACCAGTTCGCCCAGGTCGAGCACTGGATCAGCAGGATAAGAACACCGTCCTGAGAGGGCTGTTGAAAACATTACAGGAGATAATGAATGAGATGGGCCTTCAAAGGAGGAAGACTCTATTCAAATACTGCAGATCTGGGCAATTTTTGTATTGTTTCCTTCTTTTTCAGATAGTGGCTGGAGGCAAAGTCTTCATGAAGTTAAGTTCAAGTTAGGCTAATTCCATTTCTTGAAGCTCTGTGTGAAAAATAAAGAATTGCCAGGGCCAGAATTTTAAAAGCGGGGGCCAGGCGGGGAGAGGAATTTTTAACGTGTACATTTACCAAAATACTGTTCTCAGCCACCGATCCGAAACAAAGTGCGATGCAGTGTGATTGCTGGTCAAAAGATGAAGCCTGTATTCTTTTTATTGAGGTGTGGTTGATTTACAGTGTTGTGTTAGTTTCAGGTATACAACAAAGTGATTCAGCTATATATTTTTCAGATTATTTTCCATTATAGGTTACGACAAGATATTGAATACAGTTCCCTGTGCTATATAGTAAATCTTCACTGGTTATCTATTTTATTTATAGGCCTTTGTATCTGTTAATCCCATACTCCTAATTGATCCCTCCCCACCTTTGGTAACCATAAGCTTGTTTTCTATGTCTGGAAGCTTCTTTCTGTTTTGTATATAAGTTCATTTTAGATTCCACATTTAAGTGATATATATTTGTCTCTCTCTGACTTACTTCACTTAGCACATTCTCTAGGTCCATCCAGGTTGCTGTAAAGGGCAATTTTTCATTCCTTTTTACAGCTGAGTAATATCACATTGTGTGTGTGTGTGTGTGTGTGTGTGTGTGTGTGTACACATACATCTTCTTTATCCCTTCATCTGTGTGTGTGTGTGTGTGTGTACACATACATCTTCTTTATCCCTTCATCTGTGTGTGTGTGTGTGTGTGTGTGTGTACACATACATCTTTTTTATCCCTTCATCTGTTGGTGGACACTTCGGATGCTTCCGTGTTTTGACTATTTTAAGTAGTGTGACGAGCGCTGGGATTCACGGATTTTTTTTTTTTCAAATTGAAGTTTTCATCTTTTCTGGGTGTATGCTCAGCAGTGGGGCTGCTGGATCATATGTAGCTCTATTTTTAGTTTTTCAAAGAACTTCCATCCTGTTTTCCATAGTGTCTGCACCAATTTATCTTCCCACCAACAGTATAGGAGGGTCGTTTTCTCCACACCCTCTCCAGCATTTCTTTTTCTTTTCTTGGTTGGTTGTGCCCCAGTTAGCATTTAGGATCTTGGTTCTCCAACCAAGGATGGGATCCATGCCCCACGCAATGGAAGCCATGGGGTCTTAACCACTGGACTGCCGGGGAAGCCCCTCCCACATTTATTATCTGTAGACTTTTTGATGATGAGTATTTTGATCAGTATAAGGTAGGTGCCTCTTGTGGTTTGGGTTTGCAGTTCTCAAATCATTACTGATGTTTCGTACCTTTTCATGTGCCTGTTTGGCCATCTGTGTGTCTTCTTTGTTAAAATATCTATTTAGGTCTTCTCCCCATTATTTTGATTGGGTTGTTCAGTTTTTTAAATATTGTCTGAGCTATCTGTATACCTTGGATATTAACCCCTTGTCATTTACATCATTTTTTGTTAATGGTTTCCTTTGCTGTGCAAAGGATTTTAAGTCTCATTAGGTCCCATTTGTTTATTTTTGCTTTTATTTAGTTTTGCTTGGAAAATTGACCAAAGAAAATACTCCTACAATTCCTGTCTGAAAAGGTTTTGCTTATGTTCTCTTCGAGGAGTTTTATGGTGGTGGTGGTTTAGTCGCTAAGTCATGTCCGACTCTTGCAACCCCGTTGACTGTAGCCTGCCAGGCACCTCTGTCCATGAGATTCTCTAGGCAATAATACTGGAGTGGGTTGCCATTTCCTTCTCCAGCGGATCTTCCAGACCCAGGGCTGGAACCTGAGTCTCTTGCATTGCAGTCAGATTCTTTACCAAATGAATTACAAGGGAAGCCCAGGAGATTTATGGTATTGTCTTATATTTAGGCCTTTAAGCCATTCTGAGCCATATTTCTACATGTGGTGGGAGGGAGTGTTCTACTTTCACTGACTTACGTGTCCAGCTTTCCCAAGACCATGTGCTTTTCTTCATTACACATTCTTGCCTTTTTTGTCGTAGATAAACTGAACACAGGTGTGTGAGTTTATTTCTGGGTTCTCCATTTTGTTCCACTGATCAATATATGTCTTTGTGCCAATACCTCGATAAAGCCTGTAATCTCGAGAAGTATGGAGCACTAGAGATAGCAAAGACCAGAAAGGAAACGTGAGTTCAAGACTCCAAGACGATGCATGTCTGTCTGTTTCCTTCAGTCCCAACAGTGGGCTCTGTGGCTGTATAGTGACCGCATGAGGGGATACACCTTCACAGTCTGGACTGAGCCAACGTCCTTCCCAGGCCCTGATGGGACAGAAAGTCATAACACCCGGGTCCCCTTGAACACAAGGTAACAAGGAGCTGGTTCAACCTCTGCAAAGTTCTGGCTGCAAGTGAGTTCTCTGGCCCTGTCCATGGGTCAGGCCACCTCTCTTCAGGAGAGCCACAAAGCGTGAGGCGCTGAACCTCATGCACCCGACGCCTAGTGCCGGCATTCACCGGACAAGAGCGCTCTCCTGGGGAGCAGTGCGGAGCACCAGGCTGAGAAAGGCAAGCAACTACATTAACTGGGTCAGGATCTACTGAGTGCTGGGCCCATGCCAAGTATTTTTCATTTGCTGAACCTCCTTAACAGATTTGTAAACTAAGGCCCAGAGAGGTCAGGTGACTGGCCCAAGGTCACACTGCTCATGAGCAGTAAGACTGGTACTCCTGCTCACGTATTCTACATCAAAGCCCACACTCTCCAAATGCACTCATCACGCTGCCTACAGAAATGCACAGAGGTGGAAGTACCTTGCACGGAGCCTGGTCTGTGGAGGAGGTGCTTATCATTACCTGTGAAACCTGAATGGAAGACATTAAATAATGTGTGGAAAAACTGAACTATCATTATTCAGAAAAACTAGAACGTCATTTATTCATTGACACTCAGGATCCCAGTGAAAGTCAAATAGTCTATTTCAAACAAAGATACAGTAAGATTTGACAAAAGAAGTATAAGCTAGACCCAACCAAGTCTCCTAAATGATCTTTCTGCTGTAGTATCACCTGGATTCAGCCTTTTTGGTAAGAATCTTATATTGATTTCCTACTGCGGCCTAACAAATTACCACAAATTTAGTGGCTTAAAACAATACCAGTTCATCACCTTACAGTTCTACAGGTCACAGGTCCAGACTGGGCTGCATTCCTTGCGGAGGCCCCAGAGGAGAATCTGTTTCCTGGCCTTTCCCTGGCTTCTAGAGGCACCCACATTCCTTGGCTCCTGGCCCCGTTCTTCACCTTCAGAGCTGGCAGCAAAGCATCTTCAAATCTCTCTCTCTCTGAACTTTGCTTCCATTATCATCTCTGCTTCTCTAACTCTGTCCTTCCTGTTTCCCTCTTATAAGGACCCTGTGCTGGCCTTGGCCCACCCAGATAATCCAGATAATCACCCCATCTCAAGATCCTTAATTTAATCACTGCTATGAAGTTTCTAGAGTCCAGATTTAGGATGTACATTTTGGGAGACCCTTTATGCAGCCTATCACAGACTTAATAAAATAAATCATAATAGCCATTCCTTCTTTAGAAATTGGCCAAAAGCTTTAGCATATGGTCACAACAAACTTAATTCTAGATTTCTAGGACAAGACTCAATATCAAATATTGGCATTTCTAATCAATAATCATAATTTAGTGGCTACCATTTACATATGTGGAATCATAAGTGCCACCCAAGGGCTGTCTCATTTCATCCTAAAAACTGCTCTGTGATTTAGACATTATCACCCTCAATTTACAATAGAAACTGAGGCTTCAACAACTGTTTGCCTTACTCAAGGCCAAAGTAAGTGGTAGAGCTGGGATTTGAACTTGGGCTATCTGATAGTGGATTGACCATCCAAATAATTGGTTCAGAAATTATGGCCACCAGACAGCCTGTGCATGAAAGAGAAAGTGCTCTGGAAAATATAAAGGATCTTAATACTACAAGAAGGAATAACAAGGAAGCATGTGGGGCCAAATTCTGCTTCTGCTAGTTTGACCTCAATTTCCTCCTCTGTAAAATTGGCTTAATAGCACTCCTCTCCTGGGGTTGATGTGACTAGGTAAGAGACAATGCAGGCAACACGCTCGTGTTCCATATATTATTAGGAGGGCAAGGAGAAAGGCCAAGCATGGTTCCAAGAGTCCCAACACAAGGACTAATGCTGGCCAACCTGGAGTACTCCCTTCTCCCACCTGGACCCGAAGCGCAGCGGGAGAGTGACTAAGGTGCTCCCCAGGCTCTCCCTCCCCGATTCCCTGGCAGTCTGCACAGCACCCTCTGACTCCAGCTCCCTTCTCCCATCTGGACCCGAAGCGCAGTGGGAGAGGGACTGAGGTGCTCCCCAGGCTCTCCCTCCCTGATTCCCTGGCAGTCTGCACAGCGCCCTCTGACCCCAGGCCAAAGGCCTTCAGAGCTGGCTTCCCAATGCTGCAAGCAGTCTCGCTGCTCAGTCCCAGGGCCGCCTCAGAATGGATGGGAATGTGTGAAAAGGTCTTGAAGAATCTTGCTGAGAACCACTCTCCACCGATGCCCTTCAAACCTCTTCCAACAGAATCATTTATCAGGCATGTGACTACGGAGTCTGGAGCCTGGTCCCGAGCTGCATTTTACATGGGGATTAATGACTAGCGTGATCAACCAGGGAAGGCTGGCTTGCACAGCTCGGTGATGACATCATCTGGACAGCTCCTTTGTCCCTGGGAAGAAAAGCTCCACCCCTCGCCATCTCTCAATCCTGCAGAGTCCCAAGGCCAGACTTCAGGGTCAAAACACAGCAGACGACAACAGACAGGGCACTGCCACGCCAGCCACTCCACGTGAAGAGGCCAGCGGCCTGCCCCCGGCCAAGTGGCAGACTTGCACAGATCATGACGGTCTGAGTAGCCGCTAAGAGGCGATGCAACCTTGGGCAAGTCACTTACCCTCTCCATGCCTCAGTTTTATCAACCACAAAACAGTCAAGGATGTACCTATTCCATTATGCTGTTGTGAACCTCAAATGAATTTAAAACACATAAAGTGCTTAGAAAAGTACCCAGTTCACAATAAGCACTATGTTATTATCAGTCACTATCTTTTTAGAGCTTGGCTCCAAGCCTCCAACTCTTATATTCATGCTCCTTCCATGACATGAAAGCACACCCTTCTGCCAGGTCAGCGCTCTGACACGGCCATGTCTCATTTCCTCAGTCAACAGACCACAAGGTAAGCTCTCCTTCTCCCAGCTCATCCAAAATCGGACCATTCTTTCATCAGTCCTCTGTCCTCTCCCTGATGGCTTCTGAGCTCGTTACAACATAAAGAAGTCAGTTATAATAGCTTCAGAGTTAGTGACTCCCAATCAGAAGCTCCTTCTCTGCACTGATGGAGGCAGTCAGACCGAGGGAGAAGGGCTTTCACCCCTTCCAGAAAGCTGGCCAAGCCATTAAGTCCTTGCTGGGTGTTAAGTCTCCTGGATTACAGTCATGGCGTGGGGTGGGGACGGTCCCGTTTCCAGCCCTGCCTGATTGTGCCTCACCCCCTCAGGCAAGCAGGAGTCCTGTACAGATGTGGCAGGAGCTGGCTGGCTGTTGTGACAGCCAGTTAGGAACAGTCGCCTGGCCACTTAGCTCAGCATCAGCCCTGATGTGAAGGCCTTCCTTGATGTCTAATCCTTTCCCTCCCTCTCCTTTTTTCTCTCTCTCTTTCTCACACACACAGCTTGTTTGTCCTGTGAAGACACCCTGACATGGAGAGGTCCACAGGAGCAAGGAAGAAAAGGCCGGCAGGGTCGGCCACGGACAATCATGGCTCTGTGCAGCCAGGCGGGCCAGCAGAGCTTCCAGACATGAACAGGGTCCGAGTCTATTCGTGCTACTGTGACAACATATGACAAACCAGGTGGCTTATAAAGCCCAGAAATCCATCCCCCACGACTCTGGAGGCTGGAAGCCCAAGACCGTGGTACTGGCAGTCCGTGCAGGCCCTCTTCCGCTACAGGCGTCTCCCTTTGTCTTCACATCCTGGAAGGGCCCTGAGTAACATGGGCACACGTCTCTCACCATGTCCTGCCTACCTAGAGGGCTCACGATGTGAACCCAGAGACAGACCCAGTGAACTGTGCTCTTGGGGGCCTCCGCTGCTCAGAGCCTTCGGAAGGCAACTGCCCACTTGGAGAAAACCAGACCACAGGAAACTGAGCCTGGTGGTGCCCTCTGCCCGAGGTCTGAGTGAGACAAGTGGTCCACAGCAGATGTGTTCCGGTGTGCCTGCCCTGCCCACATCCCTGGCTGAAGGGGCAGCCCCAAGTGGCCATGTCCGTACCACTCGTTCTCTTCTGAGTGGACGGGAGGTAGATAAGATACCTGACCTAAGGATATCAAGCTCACTGCTAATCAGTGACCAGTCAGATTTTTCCTCTCAAGAATTTAGACCAAGTTAGACGGTGATGGACATTTGAGGTTGTGTAGAGTTATGTTGACCCTACAGCAAACCAAGCAAAAAGACTGGAGAAGAAAGCTGTGCTGAGCAGAGGAACCCTGCCTGCAGAGAGGAAAACAGCACAGAGGCTCAGAGCAAGGCAGAGGGCAAAGACCACACAGCCCCAGAGAGACGGGAGACTGCAGACAGAGGCAAGCTGCCTCGCTCTCTGGTGGCCTACCAGATCTGGTCCCCACGAGCTGCCTGGCCTCACTTCCCACCTAAGAACACTGTACTGCTCCAATTAACTGCGGTCTGCCCGACCCCCAGTGCATAAGCTGGCTTGCACAGACTGCGTTCCATGCAACCCAGTGATCCCCACCTACAATAATGAGGCCAAGGGGCATCCACCAAGGGGCGGGGGTGCATCTTTGAGGGGCCTCTTGGTCCTGGTGTGAGGAATTGGTCTCTACGCCCGTCTGAATGTTCTCTCCTTCCTTCCCATGGGCCCAAGTCCCACGTGCCTGTTAAGACACCCCCAAGTTCCTGGGCAGTATGCAGAGCAGGCCGCATACCGAATTCAGGGTGTCACCGCTCAGCTGTCTGTAGAGATAAGGGGAGAGATCTACAAAACCACCCTGGAGTCACTGCGCTCCACGAGAAAGCTCCAGTGCAGCCGCACAATGGAGTGTCTGTCTTCTGGAACCAAGACCGTCTCCTCCACCAAATAAAAACAGGGCCCTTTAAGGCCGCTGCATCACTAGCACGGCAAGCCACTTGAAGTAAAAACCCTTGGATTCAGATTCTGACTGCACTACTTACTACCTCGGCGACTTGGAGCAAATAACTTAGCCTCTCTGTTGCTCAACTTTGTCATCTCCTATGGAGACAGCATCTGACTGGTACAGAGAAGATTCAGCAAAATAAGGCATCTAATTAAAAATATTGTAGGAGGTTGCCTACAACACTGCTTGCCTTTCTTTGTACGTTACTGGCAACAAGTAGGTATGAATAAATGTATTGTGATGGACAGGGGCAGCTGCTTGGTCGATTGGTTTTTAGAGATCCACTAATGACATAGAAAAACCCACTGAAGTGGAAGAATTTCAGGGAGCAGTGTGAGTAATGTTTTGCATTTTTGTAGGAGTTGATCTCCTAAAACACCATCTCACAACCACTCTGGGATACAGAGTCAGAACCACTATCCTCAACTCACAGATAAAGCATCTGACTCCCCCACTATCTTTCCCATCCCTCGCCAGGGTGAGCCGGTTCTTCTTCCTGCCCAGAGAGAACCTGAATAAGCTTAGGTAGACCATTTGTCCCTGTCTTGAGTGCTGTCTTTTCCAGATTCAGGACTATAGGGGTGTCCACAAAGATGTGGAGCTGCTTTTTTTTTTCTTTCTTTGGCTGAGCTGTGGCATGTGGGATCTTAATTTCCTGATCAGGGCTTGAACCCGTGCTTCCTGCAGTGGAAACTCCAGAGTCCTAACCACTGGACCACCAGGGAATTCCTTCCCTGAAACTATTTCATCTCTAGGCCTTTAGAGGGGCTCTGTGGACCTCCAAAAGCCAGGCCAGGGAGCTTCTGCCCAATGCAACAGCAAATCAGTTTCACCAACTCCATCAGGTAAACGCAGTTCAGCACCTTTCCCCACAGGGAGACTGAGAGCCATCAGGAATCAAGAGTGGGGTCTCTAGAAAGGGGCTGTCCACACTCAAAGGCTGTCCCTGTGTGACCTCAGACACTTTGCTTGCCCTCCCTAAGCCTATTTCTTCTGATGGAACAGTCCTGATCTCATCAGGCAGTTATGAGGATGAAGTGAAATAATCAAGCCCTGAGGCAGGTGCCCCTTCATCCTGTGGAGGTGGCCGTCCCTGAGGCCCAGGACCACTAAACGCGCACAGCACAGAACGCTCTCCCCCAGCTGCACCACCCAACGAAGCCCTGGAGAGCAGGAGCCGTCCCTGATTCGCCCTGCTTCCCCCCAGTTCCCAGCCCGAGCTCTGACACAAACTGGAAGCAAGAAGGAACAAATGAACAGTTCCTTATGGCACATTCAGCTCCTGAACTGTTGGCCTCTGATTATCAGGAAAACGCACTGGAGTCCGCACCTGTCACGTGGGAGAGTCGGAGGCCTCGGCATGGGCTTGGGACTAGGGCTTCTACCCCAAAAGGCAGCGCTCCTATCACAGACACTGCACTTACTGACGACTGGGAGCCCGGGCCAGTGGGAGGGATGCCCAGTTTCCTCTGAGCTCCAGAAACGGATTCTCAGCTGGGACAGTGGCTCCCTGCCAATCCCTCTCAACACAGACAGGCACAGGCATGCATTTATATGCACACGCACACACAGTCAGTGCAGGGAAGAAAGTCTCCAGGCTGACCTCACCTAGAAGACGCCAGTCCTCCTAGACAACAGGAGCTGTGGGATCTGGGTCAGGCGGGGATCTGTAAGAATACCTCGGGGTCCACAGGCAGGTCCTTTTCTCTGAGGTCGGGGCATGTGTGATACCAACAGAGGTGGGTCTACCTAGCTTGCCTCTCTAAGAGATCAGATCGCATCTGGGAAGCAGATTCTAAAATAGTCAGAGACTAAAAAGAATGCAAACGAAGTCATGAAGGAAGGAGATTCAGAACTCAGACCAAGAGCTGAGCCCAAAGGAAGGCCAGGGTGAAGCAACAGGGTCTGGCCCTAGGATAGCTTCCCGCCCTCAAACGGTTCCACCAGGCCACCTCCCCCAGGAGAGACAGCACCACACTTAGCTACTGGTGGCATGATGCCAAAGCAGGATGTGATCGGCCACGGCACTCCCTCCCTCACCCTAAGGTGAGACGGACTGCAGGGCCGAAGGCTTGCTGAAGAGGGGTCAGCCACAGCTCTTAAGAGGAGGAGGACTGGGAGAAGGAGCAGGCCAGAAACAGACACAGGACCCAGCCATCTCTTACGATTCCCTGCCCTGCGTATTAGACGCCAGGAACACAGAACAGCTCTTCCATGCCTCCATGTCTTTCTTCTTGCTATTTTCCTTTCCTCGGGATGTCCTTACATTCCCTACCCTGCTAGTTATTACAATTCAAGACTGAGCTTAAAGGTCATCCCCTCCAGAAAGCCTAAGTGCCCACATGCTTAGAGGTTAGTGAAATACCTCTAAGAGCTCTCCACCTCCATCCCTTAGCTCTTACCTTTTCATATTGAGAGTCTCTCCCTTAGGTCCATGGACCCCACTGAGCCAAGAGCTCCTTGAGGGCAGGGAGCATTTTTAGCCATCCTTGGATCCTCAGTACCTATCACAGGACTTGGCATACAGTAGCTGCTCAACTAAGTGCCTGTTGAGGAAGTTCTCACAACAGAGAAAACATTGGTTTGGACTGTGGAGGTGAGAAGAGATGAGGAAGTTGAAAACGAGCATATGAAATTTAGTGGGATGTCCAAGGGGAAAGAGAGCCACAGAGAGCGCTCAGGGCTGCTGACAGAGGCTTGGAGGTCTCCACGTGGAGGTGATCATCAGAGGCATTGGGGCTCTCCGGGCTGGGGGGTGTCTTGCAGGGTAGGTGAGAAGGAGGGAACCCTCATGATGTTCCAAAAATGGCTCCAGTCGTACACAAACCCTCACTCTAAATGTGTGCAACAGGATGTCATGGCCTCAGAGGAGGGCATCTCCTAAGGGCATCTTCAGTGCTGGACGGTGCTGGAATGAGATGGACTCTGCCCCCAGGGACTCCAGCTCCCCACTGACACAGAGACCACCAAGTCAGCCATGGCAGCAAGCCAAAGTAGATACCTCCCACCACCCTGGGGACTGCTCCCCTGGGACACCCTGCCTCCGCGGCGCATAGCCCCTGCCCTTGAATTTGAAGGAGACCCAAGGCTCTAGAGCTGGAGGAATAGTGAGAGCA
The DNA here is from genome assembly GCA_006410615.1 of Neotragus moschatus. Classification (NCBI taxonomy): domain Eukaryota; kingdom Metazoa; phylum Chordata; class Mammalia; order Artiodactyla; family Bovidae; genus Neotragus; species Neotragus moschatus. Next base: position 344,769 of record SJYA01003050.1, read on the forward strand.
AATACTACCACCTCCTCACTTCAATCATCCGAGTCAGGTCTGGTCTGCAGGCCAAAGGGAGAGGTTCTATCCAGAGATGAGCCAGGAGTGAACTAGCCTGGACAGTGTGTGCTAAGTTGCTTCGGTCGTGTCCAGCTCTTTGTGACCCTATGCACTGCAGCCCGCCAGGCTCCTCTGTCCATGGGATTCTCCAGGCAAGAATACTGTAGTGGGTTGCCATGCCCTCTTCCAGGGGCTATTCCCGACCCAGAGCCTGACTATAAACGACCATAAAACTAAGGACTCCACTCCAGCAGATGTTAAGGGTAATTTGACAGAGTTCAGCAGAAAGCAGTGACTGGAAGAAAATAAACCATTTTACTTCTCTGTGCCACCAAGTCGACACCCGTCGATAAGCCAGTTCCACAGAGGCCAGTGTGGAAGCCCTCTCTGGGCTGATGGGCAAAGGAAAGAGGTGGAGAGTTCTTGGCCCCCCAGCTCTGTTTCTCAGTAAGACAGAACTTAAGTCAAAACCTCCTCAGTCTTAATTACCAAACAAAAAATTAACCAGACGAGCCTCTCACTCTATGTCTTTATTTATACTGTCATCTGCTCCAGCATTTTAATATCCAACTTTCCGTTGGAAGGCAGATGCCTGGATGTTCACACCCCGTTCTAATGGTTTAATACCCTGGGTACTGGAGGAGGGAGGGGGCTGCAAGGAAGGAGTGGGGATGAAAGCCGCCACCACATTGAGCGCAACTTTGGAGCAAATGGGTTTGAATATTCATTAAACAACATTTAATTTAAACACCCAAACTCTGAAAGCAGCAGCATATGGCCTGTTTTATTTTACATAAACTGAATAGGAGGCTGGGCCATTAGTTTCTGCAGACACAATGTTCATCACCAAAGAATTCTTTCCTATGGGGACACCCCTGCACTGTACTGGGCCCAGGGCCCCACTGCCCTCACGGGCTCAGAGTCGAAGCCGAGGGTACCCCGGCAGCCCACTCGTCGTGGCTCAGCAATGTCCAGCAAGCACCTGTCGCCCATTAGGGGCAGATTAGGACTTCATTAAGGAAACCAAGATTCTGGAGGGCTCCTGGCCCCTGGGTTGGCCTTGGGAAAGTAGATTAGACAGAATTCTGGGTGTCCTGGGGGGCTAGGTGGCAGTATCCAGACAGCATGGGCCTGACTTCTTCTGCCATGGCCACACCAGGGCACTGAGGGCAGGTACCATCTTTAGTCATCCTTAGATCCTCAGTACTTATCACAGGGCTTGGCATACAGTAATTGCTCGACTAAGTGCCTGTTGAGCAAGTTCTCACAACAGAGAAAACACTGAAGTTTGGACTGTGGAGGTGAGAAGAGGAGTTAGGCCTTGCCTTGGGTGCTCCACGGGTGGGAAAAGTCACCAAGGCACAGGGGAAGCACGGAAAACTGGGGGCTTGGTTTCTGGCCAGTGCCCTTTGCAAAAGCAACTGTTCCTCTGCTTAACATCGTCCTGTGGTGGCCTGGCCTTGCCCACCCCTCCGCCTCATTTCTCAAACACTCCCAGTCCTGACTCTTTCATCTTCCACAAATCCATCTGCTTTCTATTGCCTTGGGTCTTGGCACCTGTTCTGTTCTCCCAAGGCTTGCAACTCTAAGCCCCAATTCCCTCATCTACCAAAAGGTGATGGGGAGTACAGCACCAGATGATTTTCAGGGGACCTTCCAGCTGCAGCAGTCTCCAATCTGTGGCCTTAGGTTTCCATGCCCTCTCTTGCTTGGTGCCAGGGAAGACTAGCAGCACTCAGAGTCCAGCCAGGAGTGTCTCCACTGCAGGCTGGGACACGTCCTGAGGGCCAGCCTGAAACAGAATGCCAAGGCTTAAAGAGAAAGAGCTTGGGAGGCATGGAGAAGCCAGATGCCCATAAGAGTATGAACAGAGGCAGGGGTGACAAGCAGCAGGGTCTGGAGTGACAAGGACTTTGCCCAAGCAGACACCTTTCCCTGGGGTCCTCTTCCCTCCATCCCTGCTCAACATTTACAGCAGTTCCAGCACCTCCTCCTAAGCTAGTCCACAGGCCCTTCTCTGCATGCCCAGACTCTTTACCCATCCCTGCAACAGCACTCAGCTCACAGGCTCAGAAACTTAAAGGGCACCCAAGGCAAGGCCTCCCCTGGGAAAGTGAGCCAGCGGGATAAGGACTTTACCACATTACACGGCTAGTTGTAGGAAAACCACTCAAACTCTGAGCTCCAGACTGTAAATCCAAAGTTCTCTCCAAGACTCTTCAAACTTGGCTCAAATGTCCTCCCCCAGGAAGCCTGCCTGCTGCCTCTGCCCAGCCCCCTACCACCTCCGCCACTAGAAGTTAGTGGTGGACACGACGGACACTGGTCTTTCCCTTCTCCTTGGGGCTCAAATTTCATTGCTCTCCTCCATACACATCCAACACACACAACAGAGTTGACCTGGAGCTATATGCATCATAGAGATGTCTTAAACTGTCTGTGGAATCATAACACCAACATACTATGCCCAAGACCTGAGCTTCCTACTGGGCAGACACACCCTTTATCCAGTGGGCAACTGCTTCTCTGTGTGTGAGGGTAAGGGGATGGGTGGGGAGCTGGAGGGGCCGTGCTCCAAGCCACTCCCCAGCCCCTGGCTAGCTCCTAATCCTGCCACCTCCTTTCACCTTCAGGATGTGCAGAAGTCAGAGAGATTCCTTCTCCTCTCTTGCCCTCCCTCACTTTCCGCTCAGGGATGTTATGAGAATTAATGGGATGACAGATGAAGTGCCTCCAAGGAAACAGGCTACATAAATCCAAAGTGTTGTTATTAAATTCCAAATTTAGCCCTCGGGATCAGTGAGGCATGACAGATCTGAGCTGGGAGCAATCCTGGATGCATAGACAGGAAGTCCCTGTAAAACCAGAAGCCACGACACATAAGCTTTGGGGGTCAAAAGAAGCCTTAAAAAAGTCCCACAGGCCTACACCTGACAGAAGTCCCCAAGAGCCTCTAGAACAATCCCACAAAGCGAGCACTAGGCTCTGCCTGTACACCACCAGTGGCAAGAGCTCATGCCTCCCAGGGCAGCCCCGCCAGCTCCCATAGGTTCCGAGCTCTAGAAGCTTCCTCCTGTCCAGCCAGACTGTCTCACCGTGCTTGGCACCCTTTCCCCACATGACAGCCCTCGAGCCAACAGCAACTCTCTCCATTCATTTCCAAGTTAAACACCTCAACCTTTACTTCACAGGCCATTATCTGAAGGCAGGTCACCGTCTTGATACTCTTTTATTACAGCCATGTACTTCATGGCTTCTAAAATAACATAACCCCCAGGAGTGGCCCAACAGGGCAGGATAGGACCCACCCACAATTCCTTCACTTTAGGTGCCCAGTTTCTACAGTAGCAGCTGGAGGCAAAAATCTGCTTTAAAAAAAAAGAAAAATTCCAAAGTACACTGTGAAATCATATAATCTATGTTCAGGTTTCAGGCCATAATGCTGCCATACATATACCTGACTAGTCATGGCCTCAAAGAATCCCAGAAATGACACCTAAATTGGATGGGACCTCCTGGGAACAGAGAACCATAGCACAGGGTCAGGCTCTGCCCTTGGAGCCACAGTGACCTAAGTTCAAGGCCCAGCTCTACCACAAAGTAAAGGACCCTCAGCAAATGGCTGAAATCCTAAATGCCAATTTGCTTATCTCTGACATGAGAAGAGTAATACTTACCTTGAAGAATTATTGCAAGCACAAAAGAGAATACATATAATGTGCCTAGCAGTGTAAATGGTAGGTGTTCAATACAAGAAAGGCATGATCGTCATATTCAAAGTCTCATGGGGGCCCTGACAGCAGTTTCCAAGGACAGAAAATCCAGTAAGTGGCTACATACAAAACCAGTTTTCCACAAGGATGCCAATACAGTTCATGGGGAAGTGGACTTTTCAACCCGTGGCACTAGGGCAACTGAGGAGCCACACGGAAAGAGTGAAGTCAGACCCCATCCTAACACCATCTACAAAAATTAACTCAAAATGGATCATACACCTAATGCTAGAACTAAAACTATACAACTCACAAAAGAAATCAGTCAACTTTGTGACTTTGGGTTAGTCAACACTCTCTTAGCTAAATATCAAAAACATGTAACAGAAGCATAGAATCTGGAATTCACCAAAACGTAGAACTTTTCGCCTTTTAAAGAACACAATCAAAAAAGGGAAAACGCAACCCGAAGAATGGACGAAAACACGTACAAACCATGTATCTAAGAGATTTAATCTAGAATATATGGAGAATACTTAAACTCAACAATATTTGCAGCAACATGGACGGATCCAGAGAATACCACACCAAGTGAAGACAACAACCAAAGACAAATATTATGGTAACATGCAACCTAAGAAATGTCTCAAATGAATCTATATACAAAACAGAAACAAATACATTACCAAAGGTGGGGGAGGGGTGGCAAATTAGGACTATGAGATTAACAAACTGATATACATAAAACAGATAAATAAGGATCTCCCGTGTAGCATTGTGCTATGCTTAGTCACTCAGTCATATCTGACGCTTTGTGACTCCATAGACTGCAACTCACCAGGCTCCTCTGTCCATGAGGATTCTCCAAGCAAGAATACTGGAGTGGGTTGCTCTGCCCTCCTCGAGGGGATCTTCCCAACCCAAGGGTCAAACCCAGGTCTCCTGCATTGCAGGTGGATTCTTTACCGACTGAGACACCAGGGAAGCCCAAGAATTCTGGAGTGGGTAGTCTATGCCTTCTGGAGGGGAACTTGCCAACCCAGGTATTGAACTGGGGTCTCCTGCACTGCAGGCGGATTCTTTACCAGCTGAGCCACCAGGGAAGCTGAGGGGACTATATTTGATATTTTAAAATAATCTATAATGGATATGTATATATCTGAATCACTTTACTGTATACCTGAAACTAACACAATATTGTAAATCAATTATACTTCAATTTTTTAAAAAAGACAAATAATCCAACTCTAAACTAAGTGAGACAAATAATCCAATTCTAAAATAAGTGAGACTTAAATGCTTTTCTAAGTAAAACATATAAACGGCCCACAAGCACATTAAAACACGCTCAGTAACACTGATTATCAAATGCAAATTAAAACCATGATGAGAAACCGTACTCACTTGATGGCCGAAATCAAAGGTACAGAGGATAAAAAGTGCTGGCAAGGACGTGGAGAAATTAGGACCCTCACATATTGCTGGGAGTTATATAAAACGGTGCTGTGTCTGTGGAAAATAGTTTGGCAGCACCTCAAGATGTTAAGATATGTCCACACAGAAATTCGTACGTGAATCTTCATAGAATTATTCATAACAGCAAAAATACAGAAATAAATTCAAATGTCCATCAACTGATGAACGGGTAAACAAAATATGGTATATCCATACAGTTGAATATTATTTGACAATTAAAAGGCATTAATTGTACTGCTGCTTGCCCCTACATGGATGAACCTTTGCTCTAAAATTAGACAGTGGTGAGTGCTGCACAACTCTGTGAATATATTACAAACAATGGAGGGCTATATGCGGTGAATTCCTGCTATGTGAATTATAACTCAATAAAGCTCTATTTTTTAGAGGAATGAAGTAATGATACACACTAAAATACAGATGAAACTTAAAAATACTAAGTGAAAGAATACAATCACAAAAAGATCACATTTCGTATCATCATTCCATTTATATGAAATGAGTATGTCCAAAGTCAGCAAATCTATACTAGTGGTAAAGACCCTGCCTGCCAATGTAGGAGGCCTAAGAGGCGCTGATTCAATCCCTGAATCAGGAAGATCCCCTGGAGAAGGGCATGGCTACCCACGCCAGGATTCTTGCCTGGAGAACCCCATGGACAGAATATCCATGGACAGTCCACAGGGTCACAGAGTTGGACCAGACCAAAGCAGCTTAGCATGCACGTGTGCGTAGAAACAGACAGTAGATTAGCAGTGGCCCAGGGTTAAAGGGTAGAGGCTGGAGTAAAGGGGGAGAGACTCCTAGCAGGCACAGGGTTCCTTTCTGGCATGATGAAAATGTTTAAAAAGTGGGTGGTGATAATAGCTACAAAACTCTGCAAAAATACTGAAGCCCACTGAAATGTACATTTCAAAAGGATTTTGGTATGTGAACTGTATCTCAATAAAGCTATTTTTTTGCTTTTAAAAATAAAGCGTTGGTTTTGTTAAGTGGTAACATGGTGCTCTGGGAGTGGCAAGGAGAGAAAGCAAGTCTTAGCAGTACGAAGGGCAGCCGCTGTGGACACGTCAGCAGCCCCTGATCGTCACTCCTCAGCGAGTGCTCCCTCAGTCCTGCTTAAGAGGAAGGTGGGCTCCACAAGCTGGCAGGATGAGGAAGGGACCCTACTCCTGGGCCAGGCCAGCCAGCGTCTCATTCTTGGGAAGTGGTAAGTGGGATGCAGGTTTGAATCAATATTGTTGGATGCTTAGAAAGGAAAGGAATGGGAAGCTGAAATGAAAGCCCTGGGGAAGAGCAAAAAAAAAGCCAACCTGAAAGGAGTGAAATAGACTCAAAGATGGGGAAGGAAGAAAAGCTGATTTTTACTGGAACAACTCCTAGTCCCAATCCCAGCAAAGCCATCAGCACTGTCTGCATTATGGCTGTTAAGACACCTCCAGCTTTCCAATAAATTCCATTTGCTTGAGAGGCTTCTGTTCGAAGGGTCCCCATAGGGCACCCATTTCCTTCATCTTGCCGTGGCAGACTAGCAGACGTCCCCTCAGACCACTCTCCTGGCCTCTGCCTAGGATAGTGCTGCCTACATTCCTCATCCTCCGTTGTGGTTGGGCATGCCAGGGACTAAGCTGCAGCCGGCAGAGGAGGAATGGAGCGCTGTGGGTGGCTTCCGGTCAGGCCTTTATGGAGAATGGGCGCCTCTCCTCTGCCTATTTCCTCACTCGGCCAGGCAGATGCAGGCAACCGTAAGGCCCTGAAGATGGCAAGGACCGAAGAGGACAGGTGTTGGCAAAAATGTGGAGAAAGCGGACCTTTGTACACTGTTGGTGGAACGTAACTGGTGCAACTGCTACAGAAAACAAGTTTCCTCAAAAACTAAAAATAAATTAATTAAAAATAGAACTGTAGAATTGTAATATGACCCAGCAATTCCAAACTTGGGTATATATCCAAAGGAAATGAAATCATTCTCCAAGAAGTGTCTGCCCTCCCACGTCCAAGGCAGCACTGTTCACAACAGTAAAGACACAGACAACCTTGGTGTCCGGGACTAGATGAATGATTAACAGTGCCGCGCACACACACACACACACACACACACACAGAGGCGGAGTATTCTTCAGTCTTTCACAAGGAAATCCTGCCTTTTGTGACAACATAGATGGACTTGGGGACATGATAAGTGAAATAAGTCAGAGAGAAAGACAAATGCTGTATGATCTCACTTTTATGTGGAATCTAAAACAAACCAAACTCACTCAGAGAGAGAACAGGGCGGCGGCTGCCAGTAGCAGGAGGAGGGTGGGAACGGGGGAAGGTGGCCAAAAGGTACAAACTTCCAGCTCGAAGTTCGGGGCACATGGTGTACAGCATGGTGACTACAGGGACGAAATATAGTGTTTTATGTCTGAAAGCTGTTGTAAGTTCTCACCACAAGAAAAAAGAAAATCCCTAACTATGTGAGGTGATGGATGCTAAACAGACCTACTGTGGCAACCATTTCACGATTTCACGATATACAGATCTTTCACATCATGCGACATGTCAATTACATTTCAATAAAATGGAAAAAAAAATTTTTTTTAAAGAAACCACTAACGGTGGAATACTTCAAAAAAAAAAAAGAGGAGAGACTGGCACCTGAATAGCACGTGGCTCAGCAGCAATCAGGAGGGAAGCAGCTCAAGGGGAAGAGGCCTGCCGCGCATTCCTCCACCACTGCGGATGAGCTGCGGGGCTGGGGAGAGCCACTGGACCCGATGGGGCCTCAGCGGCCCCGTCCACAAACAGGAGAAAAGTGCAGAGTCGCGTGGACACAAAACAGAGGCGCCAGACCAACTGAAGAGCTTTCTTTCCCTCTCCAAGGAGGCCTGATGGGAAGAGGTATCTTGTTTAAGGCGCTTCCTCCGCCAGAGAGCTGCAGCTTGACAGCGTTTGCCCATTGGGTGGGGCAATTTCTAACCAAATGCTCTGAACATTACTGTGTATAGACAGGGGCAACCAGCAGAGGGCTAGACCAGACTCTCTCTTTAATTCCTCCAGGCTCTGAGATGAGCACACTTACCGCTCTCTGAAAACACCACAATTCCAGAAACGACGTGCCCAGGCAGAGCAGCTCAGCCGGGTGTGCAGTCACCATGAGGTGTGGAACGCCAGCCCCCAAATGAATGAGAGCGTCCAAGCGCCCACGCTGCCACAACCCCAGTATTCTCAGAGGAAATACACACTGCAGCTGAGAGAACAAGGTGTACATCTTTCACTCTTCAGTGCAGAAATTTACAGAGGCAGATCCTTACCTAAAGATCTGGACTTAAAAAAAAAAAAAATCCAATTTGACAGGTTCCACCTTTCTGCCTTATACCAAGTACCTGACTTACTTAAACGCATGCAGGAGATGGATGTAGTGCAGCCGAGCTTACAGCTGCCCTGCATTGCCAACTCCTTGAATAAGACAGGCCTAGCTCCTCCTCAACTCCCCAGGGCAGCATTTTATATGTAGAGAAAGATGCTGGAAGCCACCTTCTCCACACTACTCCTTTATCTAACACAACCAGAAACTCAAGCCTGAAGAAAAGGGTATTTGCCTGAGATCACGAAGTATAGTTGGGGTACAGCTAAGGCTTGAAGACGGGTCTTGTGACCCAGCATTGCGTCCTACTCCCCAACTGTCAAACTAGACAGAGACATCGCCTATAGGCAAAACACTGAACTAGAATCAGGCTGCTGGGGTTCAAGTGGTTTTTCTCTCAAAGAAACTACAAGCCCCTTGGCTGGGCAGCTCCAAGAGGAATGCTATTTGCACGGGATCTGCAGAGACACCGCAGCACAGACAGGTAGACATAGCTGTGCACATGTGAACGGCAGAAAGCCCTGCAGGTTCAGCTTCCCTACGAGGGCTGAATCCTATAAACAAGACTACCACCCCCATCAGACCTTTTCTGAGAAGAAAGAATGACCTCTCCAGCTGATGTGACACCAGGCTTTTTTCACGCTTCCACCAGGGTAGCAGCCATGACAACAAAGCAAGCAGCATCCAAGCCTGAGCCCACAGCGCCCCCTCGTGGGCGTCTTCGTGGCTCATCTGACCTCTTGATTCCACCAAAGGGAAGGCCAGCCTGCAATCCTGGAACGACCTTCTCACTCTCTAGCTCAGAGGTTCTCTCAAACCTTAACCTGCATCAGAACCTCCTCAAGGACTTGTTAACAGAGGTGGGTGGACCCCACAGTCTGATTCAGTGCGTCTCAGCTGAGGCCTGAGAACTTGCACTTCTCACATGCCGTAGGGTGATGTAGACGCTGCCTGTGTAGCCTTCGGAGAATTACTGGCTAACCTCTCTGCACTCGAGACTGAGCGCAAATTATACCTCCTTACTGGGAAATTCCAAAAATGCCCACAGGCATATCATAGGCTGTCAAAGCTGCAGGCATGCGTGCTCATACTTGACTTTTTGTGGCCCCATGGCTGTAAAACTTTTGACCAAAACAGTTCACCTCTTGGAGCCTCAATCTCTTCACCTGTAAAACAAGGATATGAATACATCCCTCACAGAGTGGTTATAAAAGGCAAATGAGAGAAATCAGTTCAGCACTAGCACTTGGAAAGCACTCCAAAAGTGCTAGCTCTTCTTTTATTAGCAGTAGTAACAGTAGTATTACTGTTTCTTTGCCAGCTTCTTAATGACAAGAGAATTCAGAATGACAGACACACAGAATTCTGAGGCAGACGGAACATTAGAGACCTTCTGAGTCCAGTTTCCCTAACCGAGCTTGTCCGCAGCATCACCTGGAAGGTGTTAAAACTTCAGATGTCCTTCACTGTGACCGAGACTTCTGGAAACAGGAAGGAGGCATGGGCATTTGCTTTTTTAACAAGCCCCCCGGGTACCAGGTTGGGAAGCACTCATCAAGCCCTTGTATCTTATCTAGACACAGGAAATAGAGGCTTAGGAAAGGGAAGCCCCTTGTCTTTCCAGGGCCCCAGGTGGCTGAAGGCTGAGTAGTCATCAGAAACTAAGTCTCCTGATTTCCAGTCTAGTCCTTTTCCCACTAAGCTAGATGCTTGGATACCATCTCATCAACACCTAACCTGTGTAAGTTCCCTCTCCAACATAAATGAGCAGTCCAAGGGCTTTGGTATCCTCCATGCAGAGGAATTTAGCACAAGGGCAATCAATTCACTGCTAACATCTAGTTTTAACTCAACCACAATACTGAATGAGACCTCCTTAGCCCAGCATACAAGGTTCCTCCCTGACCTCTTCCCTGCTGACCTCGTCTCATTTCCCACCAGAAGCTCCCTTGTGCACTCATCCTCAACCAGACCACAGGCACTTGTTCTGTGGGTTCGACTTCCACAAAGTCTAGCATATAGGAGAGGAAGTTCAAGGGTGAGTGGAAAGGAATGGACAAAGGAAAGCAAGGCGTTTACTCCCTGGCTCACACTATAGGGCTCCAGAACCCAGAACACCTCTACTTTGCCAGCATAAATAAATCAAGTGTCACACCTCTGTGCTCTTGCAGCCAACCTGAAGTCTAGTTTTGAAACAATTTCTACCGGAAATGCACCAGGCAACAACCTGCTGGAAGCCCCAGTCACCACAGGGCCATCTCAGTGAGGATGACAGCGCCTGCCTGCACTGCGCCCCCTCTCTCTCCAGTCTCATCCCCTCTTCTGCAAGATGACCACTGCACCTCATCCCTGCTGTGTGACCCTTCTCCACTTTCACAGCATTCCTCTGAGACACCTGCTCCCATATCACCCAAATCACCACCTCTTGCCCTAGTTGTTACTCTCGGGAGACTTCTTGCCTTTGGGTTCCCATCACGTGACTTAGAGACTTCTTGGCTTTGGGTTCCCATCACGTGACTTAATTAGTCTGCGGCTTCAATGGCCAGGAATAGAAACCTGGCCACGAGCCTCAGGGTAAGTGGCTTAAGCCCCTTTCAGCTCTGTGGGCAGGGACAGCTTCTCCAGCATCTCCCCAGCTACCAGAACAGGAGGACTCTGCACAGCAGGCCAGTAAATAGGAGATTCGATTGGCCAGTACACTCCTGGCAACAGGCACTCAACTCTACAAATAAGAGTTAGACAAATACAGTACATAATAGGCAGTCCTGTGGGCTTCCCAGGTGGTGCAGTTGTCAAGACTCCACCTGTCAATGCAGAAGACACAGGTTTGACCCCTGAGTTGGGAAGATCCCCTGGAGTAGAAAATGGCAACCAACTCCAGCATCCTTGCCTAGAGAATCCCATGGACAGGGGAGCCTGGTGGGCTGGTCCACGGGGTTGCAGAGTCGCACACGCACAAACACACAATAAAGTCTCCAGTCAGTCAACTGCATTCTAACCCCACCCCATCACTGAGCTCTAAGTTGCTTACCCGCTCGAAATTCCAACATGGGTCTAGTAAACCTGCCTCTTCGAGCTATTGTACAGATTAAAGAACTGTTCGTACAGTAACTAACTCAGCTCCAAAAGTATGGTTTGTCAAGATGCTGTCTTTCAGGAGAGCCCAAAATCATCAACCTGCCGTTTGAGCTTTTCTTAGGAAGAGTGCACAGCAGTTAGCTGATTACCTGATACTTTTGAATTGTGGTGTTGACAAAGACTCTTGAGAGTCCCCTGGACTGCAAGATCAAACCAGTCAATCCTAAAGGAAATCAATCCTGAATATTCATTGGAAGGACTGATGCTGAAGTTCCAATACTTTGGCCACCTGATGCAAACAGCTGATTCATTGGAAGACCTTGATGCTGGGAAATACTGAAGGCAGGAGAAAGGGAAGACAGAGGACNTAAAGGAAATCAATCCTGAATATTCATTGGAAGGACTGATGCTGAAGTTCCAATACTTTGGCCACCTGATGCAAACAGCTGATTCATTGGAAGACCTTGATGCTGGGAAATACTGAAGGCAGGAGAAAGGGAAGACAGAGGACGAGATGGTTGGATGGCATTGCGGACTCGATGGACTTGAGTTTGAGCAAGCTCTGAGAGATAGTGAAGGACAGGAAAGGCCATGGGGTCGCAGAGTCGGACAGATTAAGCAACTGAACTACCACCTGGGCACCTACAGCTGCAAGTGCAAAGAAAGGGTGTGGTCCTGAGTTCTCCTCACCAGACTCTTTCTAGCTCTCCTCGCGACACCACAAGCTCAGAAGTGCCAAGCGAAGGGAAGGGATGCGCCCTCCCTCACTGCTGATCAATCAAGTCGACTTTGTGTTTCCATGGAGGCTCTTCCAAAGCCTGTTGACAGAATTTGATCTGGTTATATCAGAGCCGACAAAGAGCTCAGTCTCTTAAGAACCCTCGAATTGCACACAATTGTGCACAACTGAAACCAAGTCCTCACTTTCTGGCACAGTTGTTCAGCACTTCAGTTTCCAAACTGTTCTCATAGATGCTTTTCTCATTTGAGGCTCAAAATGGCCCTATGTCAGGTCAGCAGAGAACACACTGCATGCACGCTCAGTCATATCCAACTCTCTGCAGCCTCAAGGACTTTACCCCACCAGGCTCCTCTGTCTGTGGGATTTCCCAGGTAGGAATACTGGAGTGGTTGCCGTTTGCTCCAGAGATCGAACCGGCGTCTCCTGCCTTGCAGGTGGACTCATTATCACTGGTGCCACCTGGGAAGCTAATGCACTCTTGGAGGGCCCCAATATAGAGAAGCTAACCCAATCAGGGGACCAGGCAACTTGCCCACCCAGCCAGACTAACTGGAAAGCTAAGCAGCATGCAGATGGGACATGGGAACAGAGGGCAGGTGGGTTGAGGCCAGCTGCAGGAGCAGAGGCCACAGGGACAGCAGAGCATCCACCCTGAGGCGCACAGCCCACCCTCCAACTTTTGCTAGCTGTCACCATCCAGAAGGCTGGGCCTGCTGTTGACTCCTCTAACTCAAGGTTAGAAATCTGGATCTTTTATATACAACCACCTTCAAAGAGACTACTGGCTGAATGACTGCACCCTGCCCNACAGGGACAGCAGAGCATCCACCCTGAGGCGCACAGCCCACCCTCCAACTTTTGCTAGCTGTCACCATCCAGAAGGCTGGGCCTGCTGTTGACTCCTCTAACTCAAGGTTAGAAATCTGGATCTTTTATATACAACCACCTTCAAAGAGACTACTGGCTGAATGACTGCACCCTGCCCTTCCTGAGCGTATCCTAATGGACTTGCATGCCGACCTTCACCTGGTCAGGTTCCCTGCAGTGTGTCTATCTTCACGTCGGCCTCTAGTACCCTACCCTGAAAACCACCTCCTTCCCTTCGGTTCTTGCTCCATTGCTTCCTTGAGCCTTGTTCCTTAACTTGGTGACGATGGGAACTTGGGGCCACCCTGTCAACCCTGCCCACCACTGCTTCCAGCTTTACCTTCTGCCCAGTCCTGAGCCTCCCAGGATCTTCTGCTTCTTGCCTACATGCTGCTCACCAATCGGTCTCTGTTCCCATACCCCAGGTCAGTAGTGGGGAAAACTGTATCTTCCCCAGGCTTAGATGACCTCTTCTGGCCCCCACACACTGCTCACTGAAAACTGCCACTCACCTCAAATCCCCCAGGGATTCCACGCCACTCATTAGCCATTCTGGTTAAAGTATAGCATGCAGCCCTAAATTCCCCATTTCTCTACTCTTCCTACAAGTAAGTAGACCATCATATCTTATTTCCTGGTCCTATTAAGGGAACACAAAGCAGATTTCCTAGTAAGGGAACCCACAGGGCTATGAGTTCCACAAACCCAAGTTATCTAGCCTCAGCATAACTACAAACGCAACTACATCCACCCTGCCCTCTGTACCCTAGGCCAGCAGGTTCAGGCCCCTCACTTACCTGGTCACATCCCTGCCGTCCCAGCATATAGCTCCTTCAAGTCAAGGCTTTCCAGCATGCTCTCTTCAAAATATCATTCCTTCCTATAACCCTTAGATGCTTTCTGCTGTCAGTTCTTACTTCTCCTGGCTCCCCCATCAAACCAACCAGCCAAGCAGTCCTCTATTGCTTCCTAAAGTTTCTCTGGAGCTTTCCATCCACTGACATAGTTCTTAATGGCATTTATAAGCTTGACTCCTACATGTACAAACCAGTCACACCAACTGCGGGCAAGAATGAATGATACAGAAAACCCAAACTATTAACGTCTCTTCTCCCCCCACTGAACACTCAAGCTCTCCCAACTCATGCACCCTCAAGCCCGCCACCCCCACACAACTGACCAGTAAGCCAGTTCATCTTCTCAACCTGATGCCCGAGAAAGCCAATCTGAGAATCAGCATCTGGCAAAGAAAAAGCAGCACCAGGTAGTCCTCCACACCTCATAAGACCCACGCATAATCAGACCACGCAACTACACACTACACAGTCACCACTTTAGAGCCTGTTCCAAATTCTCCACCTACAACAGAACACCCGTTTACCACATAAGCACAAACCTGTGATAGACTAACGCTTTTGTCAGATCCTATTTGTTCCAGGGTAAATAATGAGAACGCAACCTAGAAACTTTCATTTTTATCACAGCCAGCACATTTTTTCCCCTTAAACAACTAAGTAGGGTTTTAGTAAGACCAAAAAGGAATTCAGGTTTCAAATGTCTCTTTCAGAGACTGACCAACTACAATACCAAGTATTAACATGGCACACTGGACTCGCCCTACATGCCCCCATGCTACAGACACTCTACACACTGAGACCTTTGTGNCCAACTGCGGGCAAGAATGAATGATACAGAAAACCCAAACTATTAACGTCTCTTCTCCCCCCACTGAACACTCAAGCTCTCCCAACTCATGCACCCTCAAGCCCGCCACCCCCACACAACTGACCAGTAAGCCAGTTCATCTTCTCAACCTGATGCCCGAGAAAGCCAATCTGAGAATCAGCATCTGGCAAAGAAAAAGCAGCACCAGGTAGTCCTCCACACCTCATAAGACCCACGCATAATCAGACCACGCAACTACACACTACACAGTCACCACTTTAGAGCCTGTTCCAAATTCTCCACCTACAACAGAACACCCGTTTACCACATAAGCACAAACCTGTGATAGACTAACGCTTTTGTCAGATCCTATTTGTTCCAGGGTAAATAATGAGAACGCAACCTAGAAACTTTCATTTTTATCACAGCCAGCACATTTTTTCCCCTTAAACAACTAAGTAGGGTTTTAGTAAGACCAAAAAGGAATTCAGGTTTCAAATGTCTCTTTCAGAGACTGACCAACTACAATACCAAGTATTAACATGGCACACTGGACTCGCCCTACATGCCCCCATGCTACAGACACTCTACACACTGAGACCTTTGTGCTAGTAAAGGAAAGGACAAACACCCCCCCAGTCATGGCAAGTTCTCCCTGAATGCTTAATGGACATGTGATCTTGGGCTGTTTAATTCTGTTAAATAGCAAACCAGTTTACAACACTCCCAGGAAACTTCAAATATACTCCAAACAGCCAGAGATGTAAAAGGTCTTAGTTTATTCTCTTTTTCATGAAAAATCTGCACAATCACCACAGATACAGTCACTGCAGAATCTTTACTCCTTCTGTGAATCAAAGAAAAAAGAAATTAGTTAGCAACTACCTTTAAAAGTCTTTAAAAATTAACAGTACAAAGTCTTCAACAAACTGCAAAATTAATGCCACTCATGCAGAAGGAACATTAGCAACCTAGTCCACAGTAAGTTTGTGTGATCTTAACACAGTGCAAGCATCAAGAAATAAAAAACATTCCAGTTAGGGATGAGGCAAAAAACAAGTTTTGAAAACAAAGCCATGACACTGCTAGTTTTTAAAAGGCACAACTCTTGAGAGCAACTGTAAATATGCTTCTAAATCATTTCACATGCTTTAATACCGTCAACCAAAAAATCTAACAATCTAAACGAAAAGCTTGAATACCTGTTGTCCAATCTCCAGCTCACTGAACAGTGGCAGGGAAGGGAGAAAGGAGGGAAGAGGGAAAAGAAACATTTCGTTAATAGTCCCTTTGCAAACTCCTAAATAATCTGCATGCAATCAGGTACCTTAATGATGATTGTTTTATTCTTTGCAATTGTATATAGAGCACTCCCTAGATGCACTAATTGATTTTATTCTCCCCAATTTTGAGAACATCTGCCAGATTTCTATGGTTCTTAGGCTACCAATGCCCACTTTAGGAGCCTCAGCCCCTCTGCTTTGCTCAACAACACCATGCTGGGCATGTTAGCACCATCAACGGACTTGAGAATCATCCCAGACTAAAGTCTAATTTAATCAAAGGGAGAGCTCTCAAGGATCAAGCAAGTCTTTAAGATTTGTCTCAGGTTCAGTAATTTAAAAGCCACTATTCACAATCAACAAAAGTAGCAAATTAGTATCTTAAGAGAGAGAATTTAGCTGATGTAAAAATAGTTCAATCGCTGCTCAAACACAAGACTATTCTTTTAATGTAAAACTCTACAGCACCCAAAAGATGCAATTCCAACATGTGAACAAAAATTAAGTTAAAAAGAACAATTACGATGCCTGACTTTCTGCACACTGTCACCGCTGAGCACTAACACGTGGTTGAATGAAGGAAACAAAACGTAAAAAACTTTCTTCAGATCTAGATCAGTACACAAATATTGACTGCTTTTCAACTTCTGGAATTTCTGTCAACAGGTTTAGTAAGCCTCACAAACAGGGAAGCAGCAAGCAGCTCCTCAGCAGCGGGAAGTGGTTGGAGCCTGAGGGTGCACACCAGGTGTCCTGCACGCTCTGCAGGGAGTCGCAGACGAGAGGGAACACAGGGCTGTGACCACCACTTCAAACCCTGCCCGCCCCAATCCACTCTCAGTCCACTGTTCAGGTGACATGTTCAGGCTGCTCACTGTACAAATACGTTTAAATATCTGTGGGAAAAGCTTATCAAAGGTTTTGATGTGAATACTCCATTATCTTGGAAATTTTTCAATTAAAAAAAGGGGGGCATCGGGTAGAAAGCCGATAAGCAGTGGGACAGTAGAGAGATGGTGAAAGGCAGCTTTGGGTGGGTGCTCTGAGGCAGAGCCTTTGCCAGATTTTCTGGGCCAGTTTATCGAGCTGCCACTCAATCAACCAGTCTCCAAGAGAGACACTGCTCATGACTGGATCAGAGAACCCTTCCCAATCCCTTGTTAATGAAGTAAAAGCCATTCATTTCCTGGGTATGCGGTGCTCTGGAACACAGCAAGTGCCAATTAAAGGGAGCCACCTTCTTCCACTGGGACACTTCACAACTTAACATGCATTTCTGAGTTTCCAAAATAAACGTGATTTAAAGTTTCTCTCCTTTGCTCACAATATACTATTTTAAACCATAGCAGTAGTGTTATATAACAGACTCTGCTACAAAACTCTCCTCTGGAAGCCAACATGCAAAGCATCAAAGCAAACTCGGTGAAGGTGACGCATCCACCCCCACACCGTGCTCACAATCTCAGTACCTGCTAGACACTTCATTTCTGATGAACAAGAATTCCAAGAAAGTAGAGGGAAAAGGCAAAAAAAAAAAAGTTCACAGAACACTTGATTATTTGTTAATTTGGCAACCCAACACCTTAATTCCATTCAACTACTTACAATTAGCTAGCCAAGCTGGTAAAAAGCTGAGAATTAAAATCACTCAAGTCCTGACTAACTGGAAAGGAAAGCAACGGAAAACTGTGCCGCCTCTCCAGCGAGCCAGGAAAACACGGGCCACATTGATTCAGCTGCTTCCTCAATCAGTTGCCAATTTTAAGGACGTCAGTCTTGGGAACCTAGATCCGCTCCCTCTTTACAAACCTTTGCAATTAGCAGTACAGTGAAAACTTTCCTGTTAAGACTTGCAAGGCACCCACCAGGATCACTGAACCGATGTGGCCCTGTGCTGTGCTAATCTGTGAGCTAAGGGGTGGGCAAAGCTACTCTACTGAGGTGTTAAGATACTACGTTACGTGGCTTCTCAAAACAGGTTACCTTCTGTAATCCAGAAGAAGTGGGAAAAGAAGAAACATTAAGAAAGGTTATTAAGAAAACAAAACCCCACTTTTCTACAAACTAAAAACCTGAAACTGACATTTCTGCATTTTCCTCGATAAACTGTACCTTTTTGCCAGCACCAACGTTGGCCTTTGCAGTCCCCCTGACTTTCTTCATTCTGTTCTTGCGTTCCTTTCGCTGTTTTCTTGAGGTCTTTTTCTTCTCATACAGGCCATGCTGAAGGAAAAAGGTGTATATATGAACATATGACTTGCAAACATCAACTCATCCAACTCCAGAAATAAGCACGTCAAATCTCGACAGTCAAGTAGTAGAATGTATAGCTGGCTTGGCCCTCCACATCCGCTTTCTTTTGCCACTATGTATTCAACCAACCTTAGATCACTGTACTATAGACTTCACGACTGAAAAAAACATCTGCATATAAGTGGACGTTCAAACCAGTGTTCTTCAAGGATCCACTGTAGTTCACTATGCACCTGATACTCAGGAAATCACCCGAAACTTTTCATGGCTCCTTGCTCAATGAACCTAAGCTACGAAGCTAAGTGCAAACTCTAAGACATTTGGGAATAAAGATTTCACTTCAGATAGGGCCAACCTACGGTTTCTAAACCCATCCCTCTACTGCCAGCCAGTTCCCACCTCCAGGAGCACTTCACCTGCTCTTCCAGACCCAGCTCAAAAGGCACCTCCTCAAATCCTGCAGTCACCATCTGAACCCCACACTCTATCTGTGCATTTTATCAAACAACCTTTTCTGCCAACCACAAGAGTTATCTAGGGTGGTATCCCTCCAGACTGCTTGCTCTTGCTCATTCTGCTGCACCCACAATACGATGCCATGAAAACAATGTCTTCAGCAGCAACTGAACAAATGAGGACACGTACTCTTGCAAGCCTATGTTTGGGCTCATTCTTCTTCGCGTAATCCAACGAATCGTAAATCATGCCGAAGCCANGTTCAAACCAGTGTTCTTCAAGGATCCACTGTAGTTCACTATGCACCTGATACTCAGGAAATCACCCGAAACTTTTCATGGCTCCTTGCTCAATGAACCTAAGCTACGAAGCTAAGTGCAAACTCTAAGACATTTGGGAATAAAGATTTCACTTCAGATAGGGCCAACCTACGGTTTCTAAACCCATCCCTCTACTGCCAGCCAGTTCCCACCTCCAGGAGCACTTCACCTGCTCTTCCAGACCCAGCTCAAAAGGCACCTCCTCAAATCCTGCAGTCACCATCTGAACCCCACACTCTATCTGTGCATTTTATCAAACAACCTTTTCTGCCAACCACAAGAGTTATCTAGGGTGGTATCCCTCCAGACTGCTTGCTCTTGCTCATTCTGCTGCACCCACAATACGATGCCATGAAAACAATGTCTTCAGCAGCAACTGAACAAATGAGGACACGTACTCTTGCAAGCCTATGTTTGGGCTCATTCTTCTTCGCGTAATCCAACGAATCGTAAATCATGCCGAAGCCAGTTGTCTTGCCACCACCAAAATGAGTTCTGAATCCAAATACAAAGATGACATCTGGTGTGGTCTTGTACATTTTGGCCAGTTTTTCCCGAATTTCTGTTTTAGGTACTGTTGCCTTTCCAGGGTGAAGAACATCGATGACCATTTGTTTCCGCTGAAGCAGTCGGTTGGTCATGAACTTCCTAGTCCGGATAGTTACTGTGTCGCTCATGATGGCGGCTGATCTTCAAGCAGCCAGGGAGGAAAAGAGGGCTAAACTTCGCCGGCCAATCATATCAACGCTTGGGTTTTTTTTATATTGAGATGTTTGTATCTTTTGAAAATTCGTTTTACTTTTCAACTTGGCTTTACTAATTTTTACCCTTCTCTGGTAAGAAGAGTGAGCATTCACCTCCCCATTTTACAATTGAGACAAAAAGATAAATGGCTTTCAAAAGGCATGCAACTAGTAACAAAACTATAGCCAAAGGCTGAGCTTCTGGACCCCTACCTCATACCTCTTTCTTTTGAAAAAAGCTTTCCCGGGTCCTAGTAATTAATGTGAACGCTTCTGGCAAACTCTTGTATTAATAATACAATTGAGAAAAACAGTGAAGACTTCAGCTTCATGCATAACTGAATGTACCAGTTGTCACTAAAGGAGAGGTGAGGAAGTGTTTTCATTATTTGTCATGTAACAAATCACCCCAAAACATATAGTTTATTTTGTTAAATTAAAACTTTTTATTTTTAACACCAAAAACATTTTGTATTGGGGTATAGACAGTTAACAATGTTGTGATACTTTCAGGTGAACAGTGAAGGGACTCAGCCATACATATACATGTATCCAATATCCCCCACACCTCTCCTCTCCCATCCAGGCTGGCACAGAACATTGAGCAGAGTTCCATGTGCTATACAACAGATTTTTGTTGGTTATCCACCAACAATAACCCTGGTTTTCCTGGTGGCTCAGTGCTGAAGAGTCCACCTGGCAGAGAAGGAGACATGAGTTCCATCCCTGATCCAGGAAGATCCCACATGCAAAGAAGCAAGTAGGCCTGTGCATCACAACTGAGGCTATGCTCCAGAGCCCTGCAACCGCAACTACTAAAGTCTATCTACCCTAGAGCCTGTGCTCTATAACAAGAGAAGCCACTGAAATGACAAACCCACGCAAGGCAACTAGAGAGTAGCCCCCACTTGCCCACAACTAGAGAAAGCCAGTGCACAGCAACAATGACCCCACACAGCCATAAATAAATAGAATTGTTTAAAAGAAAACCAACCACTCCAGTATTCTTGCCTGGCAGATCTCATTCATAGAGGAGCCGGTGGACTACAATCCATGGGGCTGCAAAAGAGTCAGACACAACTTAGTAACTAAACAACAACAAATTGATCTTAAAGAAATTCAAATTAAAATATCATCATAAATATTTTATCTAAGGGAACTGGATTGGTCGTAAATGGAGACCAGTTAGGTAGAACCTGGTAATCCAGCCATGAAAACAGTGTTCTTAGAATGTTTTAAAATGATGTGGGAAAAATGTTTATGTTCTAGTGTTAACTGTGGAGGAAAAGGGATTATCAATAGCCTGGGAAATCAACTGTGAAAAATGTGTGTATATATATAAATAAAACTAGAAAGAAGCATAACTGAAAATAAAAACAGTGGGAGTTTTTTTTTAAAGTTTTAAAACAACCATATAATTATCTCACTGTGAAATCTAGTCTGGGATTAGCCCTCCCATTTTTCTGCTGGCCTTACTGTAGGTCATAGGATCGACTGGGGAATGGTTCAACAGGAATGTTTGGGCCTCTTCTCTCTCTTCCTATAGACTTAAATTCTCTCCTCCATGTGACTTTTCTACATAATCTGTCCAACAGAATAGCCAGATTTCTTACATGTTGGATTGCGTGCATGCATGCTGAGTCGCTTCAGTCATGTCCAATTCTTTGCGACCCTATAGGCTGTAGCCCATTATGCTCCTCTGTCCATGGGATTCTTTAGGCAAGAAGGCTAGAGTGAGTTGCCATGCCCTCCTCTAGGGGATCTTCCTGACTCAGGGATCAAATCCGTGTCTCCTGTGCCTCCTGCATTTCAGGTGGATTTTTTTTTTACAACTGAACCACCAAGGAAGCCCCCCATGGTGGCTTCCCAAAAAAGGCAAAAGTGGAAGCTGCAAAATAGCCTCAGGACTGGTGCTTTCCCATATTCGATTGGTTAAAGCAAATCAAAGGGCCAGCCCAAATTCAGGAGTAGAAGACTGTGTCAGGGTATCTTCCAGTACTGGAAGGTAGGGTTCACTGGGTCCCCTGGTGGAACAGAATACTATAGAAAGTTTTATGTCTTTAGTTGGCAGTGACTTTTTAATTTTGAATTATCTAGTGCTTGCTTCTGGAAAGGTAAACACAGTAGATGGCCTTGGAGGTATGACTAGTAAAGTTGAAAGTGGATTGCTGGTGAATTTCTCTGTTAGCATCAAACAGATTGCCAACCCCTCTGTGGGTTAAACCAGAAAGATCATAGCTCTGCAGACAGGGATTTAAATTAAATTAAAGCCAGGGCTTTAATTCTGCCCCCACTGCTTACTAACCCTTTGATTATGGACAATTTAAACTATTCAAGCCTTGATTTGCTCATTGTGCAAATCTCATAGGGTTGCTGTGAGAAGTAAATTAAAATATATATAAAACATTTAGCACAGGGACTTCCCTGGAGGTCCAGTGACTATTTATCTCCACCCACCCACCCCCACCGCTTGGAGAATTTTGGTTACCTCACCAGGGATCAAACCCAGGCCCCTGGCAGTCGAAGGGCAGAGTCCTACTGGATTATCAGGGAATTCCACGTATCGTTAAAAAAAAAACTGTATTAGAGCAGCAGGTGTTATGTAGGTGTATACATCAGAATCCAGGGAAAGCTCTTTTTTAAATTCACATACTTTGATCTCACTCCAGGAAAAACTAACCCAGTGTGTCTGAGGTGTGACTGACAGCAATATTCTGCACAGATATTCTTAAAAATCTCCACAGGTATGCTTGTACCTTTGGTTGAGAATCACTGTTTTTAGATAAACCTCTTGAGCTCCTAAATATCCTATATATAAACCTAATGTCCTGGGACTTACCTGATGGTCTAGAGGCTAAGACTTCATGCTCCCAATGCAAGTGGCCTGGATTTGATCCCTGGTCAGGGAACTAGATGCCACAACTAAGAGTTGGGATACCAAAACTAAAGATTCCACAACTAAGATCCAGCACAGCTAAGTAAATAAATATAAATATTAAAGCTAATGTCCTACCAAATTTTGGCTCCCTGAGTGCAAGTCCTATGTCTCATTCATCAGCTCACCCTCCTCCCCAAGTACATAGCCCTATAAAGGGTTGGCAAGTACATTTGCATTGAATCAAGCTTGAACTGGTATTAAATGACAACTTTGCTCTATTTTAATATCTTTGCCAACATTTCCCTACTATTGACCACAGTCACCAGTCCAGGGACCCCTCTTTGCACCCTGCAGCCCTGAAATCTGCAGCAGGCAAAAGGGAAAGCAGGAGAAATGCCAGCCCTCCTGGCATCAGTAGCTACAAGACTGGTGCAGGAGCTCTAGGAAGGCTGGCCTCAGAAAGCAGGCAAGGCTGGGTTCTACCTAACTTCTGGCTCCAAACCTCATTTTTCTCACCTGTGAAATGAGAATTACAGCATTAGCCATACCTACTTCCCAAAGATAGTGTGAGGCTCAGAAGAGGGAAGAGCAATGAGTATGCTCTGACATTGTCCACCAGCACACAACACTTAGAACAGTGTGTTAAAAAGCAGAGATATCACTTTGCTGACAAAGGTTCACATAGTCAAAGCTGTGGTTTTTCCAGTAGTCATGTGCGGGTGTGAGAATTGGACCGCAAAGAAGGCTGAGCACCGAAGAATTGATGCTTTTGAATTGTGTTGCCGGAGAATACTTTTGAGAGTCCCTTGGACAGCAATCAAGCGAGGGGAGATAGATAGACTCCAGGTTAGACATTTGCAACTGGCCTCCTTTTTGCATTTCAGGAGGCATGAGAAAGTGGGCTTCAAGCTGGATACTTAACAATTGTTAGCATGTCCTGAGACAAGAGATAGATGGGCTCCAGTTAAGGCATTTACAATTAGCCTCCTGTTTGACCTCCAAAATGGATGTAACAACAGAAACAGGGTAAATAGCCAGTGTTTGTCTCTTGTAAACATGTTAAGGTAGTAGTCATAGCAAGGACAAAGAGGGGCAAAACCCTGTTTGAGTAAAGGAGTAAGGGCTCTCCACTCCTCCCTCTTTTGGGACAAGGGAGACACTATACACGCGCAGAAAGATTCTCTGTAGGTAAAAAGTCAAGTGATAATGCCAGGCCCATCAGGAGTCTTGCTCCTCCCAGAAGCCTTCACTTCAAGATCCATCTTGGCAGAAGGGTGCGTGCACACCCAGAAGAGGATCCCAGGGGAAAGAAGCCAGATAATTGGCCTGAAGGAAGACAAAGGCCCAGAAGAACTGACCTGTATAAATGACTTAACAGCCTCTTCACGGTGCTCCTCCTCACTCCTCAGGGTATGGAGGGGACATCCATGCCCTTTCTCTCCTGGTGAGCATCTTTGTCTTGCTTCTGTCTTAACAAATTGTTTCTCCATGTGCTCTCCCACTTGTTGTTCTGCTACGTCTCTAGAAATAAACTTTGTACCTGCATTTACAGTTTTGCCTCCATGATAAATGCATTTTTCACTGGGGACAAAGATCCAAGGGAAAAATAGCTTCTAGCCTCTAACCCTGGCTAGGATTCCTGTTTTTCATCCAGGCTCAATTCAGTCCCTCAGTCTTGTCAGACTCTTGCAACCTCATGGACTGCAGCATGCCGCTTCCCTGTCCATTAGCAACTCCCAGAGCTTGCTCAAACTCATGTCCACCGAGTTGGTGATGCCATCTAACCACTCAGGCTACCCAAGTTCAATTCCTGGGCAGAAAAATAAGATCACACTTTACACCACTGCTCATTACTGCCTCACCATTCATCAAAATGAGTCAATCCTAAAGGAAATCCACCCTGAATATTCACTGGAAGGACTACTACTGAGCTGAAGCTGCAATATTTTGGCCACCTGATGAAAAAAGTCTGACTCATTGGAAAAGATCCTGATGCTGGGAAAGATTGAAAGCAAAAGGAGAAGGGAGTGGCAGAGGATGAGATGGTTAGAGGGCATCACCAACTCAATGGAAACGAATTTGAGTAAACTCCAAGAAATAGTGGGGGACAGAGGAGCCTGGCCTGTGGCAGGCCATGGGAACACAAAGAGTCAGACACGACTTTGCCACTGAGCAACAACAACACACACCTAAGGGAGTGTAGTAGCTCTTAGTACTTCTGAGCCAGGGTCGCTCCCATGTCCCTCCACCTCTGCTTCTAGAGTCCCAAGGGTGCAATATGCCTCCCAGCAAAGGCAGTTCAATCAGGCAACCATTCATTATGTACTCAACCACCAACTGCGGAGAGGTTACTCTGTGCCAGGCACTGGAGATGTGGAAATAGACCAGGCCTGCTCTCAAGGAGCCCCGAGGTCTCTGCTGAAGTGTAAAAGAGGGACACAGTTTTGACCCTGTGTGCACTGTGTAAAACGAAATAAAACAACTTTGAAAACAATCGCAGACCAGTGGAAGAGACAAGTGAGTAATCATAGGCTTGTGAACAGGGAGGGTTCACGCGGAACCCAAAGCGTGGGCTTTAAGGGAAGGGCGCAGAGCTCGTCAAGGGCGTTTCGTGGAGGCAGGGCCGGCGGATTCCAACTCCCCTTTGGTTTGCTTAACTCTCTAATCCACCCCCACCCTCCGGGTTCCTTCAGGTCCCCGCTTCCTTTGGCTCCTCGTCCCCGTGCTCCCACCCCCAGGTCTCGGCACCCTTCGCCCCGCGCCCGGGCATCTCCCAGTTCCCTTCCGCCTCAGCCCGATCCTCCTCAAGTTCCTGCAGGCCGTTAAGCTCGGTTTTCCCCGCAGGCCGCACCGCGCTGCGCCGGGAGAAGGCCTCCGGTTCTCTCCGCCCTTCGCCCACCCCAGTCGCCCCGCCGGTGACCAGAAGGCCAGCAAGGCTGCAGACCACTGCCCGCATTTCTCCGCCCCACGGCTGCCCCCTCCTCGCCGCTGGGGCGGGGCTGCGGCCGCCCGCGTCTCTGGTCCCCAGCGCATCTCTGCCGGGGGCGGGTGGGCAGGCGGGGTAGGTAGCGAGACGAACTCACTCGAGGAAGGGCCTGGGAACCTGCCGCTGAGACAGCACCCAGAAAAGATGAGCTACTGTTGCTTTTCTCTGAAATCCTCTCCTACCTGCCCTGCTTCATTAGGCTTAATTAAACTGCTCAGTCTGGGAGCTGGAGGGGCGTTCCCATTCGTCCGCGTTCAAGAGGTTGTGCTCTACTAATATTAAACTGCTTAGCTTAAGTGTTTATTACTGCCAGGCGCTGTGTCTGGGGCTTCAAAGACGTTCTCTCTTCTTCACAAGCACCGAATGAGATGGGGACTGTGATTGCCCCATTTTAGAGAGGAGGAAGACTAAGAATTCTGCAGAAGTTGTGGCAGTAAATTAGTGGTGGGACCAGAGCTGGAACCCCAGACCGTCTGGCTCTCACGCATCTATTTACCTCCACTATGTGCTGTCCCCACAGCACCTCTCCAGAGATTCTGAGCAAAGGTCTTGGAGCAAAGTGGGTTTGTGGCCCTTGAGGAACGGAAGTAAAATGTGCGCATTGGGTAGTTTTTGTTTTTAAGTACCTTCAACTCAAAACACATCTTTTTTTAATTGTTTAAGGCAGTTTGAATTGGATGTTACAATTGAACGTGTCCTTATTGAGACCGAATTTACATAAAGCTATTTGACCATTTTAAAGTCTGCAATTCAGTTTTTATTATATTCACAATATTGTACATCCATTACCAGAATATTTTCATCACCCCCAAGAGAAACTTCATAACCCTTAAGCAGTCACTCCCTACCTCCCTCTGCCCCTAGCCCCAGGCAACCAGTAATATACTTTCCATCTCTATGGATTTGCCTATTCTGGAAATTTCATATAAATGGAATCATACAATATGTGACCTTTTGTGTCCAGGTCTTTCTTTTAGGGTAATGTTTTCAACATTTATCCATGTTGCAGCAGGTATCAATACTTCATTCCTTCTTATGGCTGAATAATAATATTCCACTATACTGATATATCACGTTTTACTTATCCATTCATCAGTTAGACATTTGGGTTGTTTCTGTGTTTTCGCTATTGTGAGTAGTACTGAACTATTCCTGCACAAGATTTTGTCTAAATACCTATTTTCAGTTCCATTAAAGTGGAGATGCAATGATAAAGACATAAAGTCTCTCTTAATAATTGTATAGCATTCTACTGGAAAGATGTACTGTAATGAAACTGACTGGGTCTCTACCAATAGGCAGCCGTTTGCAGTTTCTTTTTACTGTGAACAGGGGTGGGATGCTCATCTGGTCCACACAGATGCTACAATTTAAGTGTTCTTATCCCTGCTGCGCTGGGGTACAGTGCAAAGTAGAAGGGTCATGAGAAGATGGGATTTAACTCTGTTTTTAAAAATATTACATATTTATTTGGTTGGGACTTCCCAGGTGGCGCTAGTGGTAAAGAACCTACCTGCCAATGCAGGAGACATAAGAGACAGGGGTTCCATCCCTGGTTTGGGAAGATCTCCTGGAGGAGGGCATGGCAACCCAATTCTCCAGTATTCTTGCCTAGAGAATCCCATGGACAGAGGAGCCTGGTGGGCAACAGTCCATGGGGGTCGCAAACAGACACTACTGAAGCGACTTAGCACAGCACAGCATTTATTTAGTTATTTATTTGGTTCCACATGGTCTTAGTTGTGGGATGTGGGATGGAGTTCCCTGACCAGGAGTGGAACCTGGGTTCCCTGCATTGGGAGTGTGGTGTCTTAGTCACTGAACCACCAGGGAAGTCCCTCAACTCATTCTTTCTGGAGGAGGTATTGAGAGTGTCTGAACTTGCCTAGAGATGACCTTGGCTTGACCTCCCTGATGGCAGTGCTTACAGCAGCGGCTCTCAAACCTCACCGTGCACATAGATCACCTGGGGAACTCGTTACAGAGCAGGTTCCTGAGCTGAACCCCAGAGGAGCTGCTTCAGTAGGAGGAGGGCGCTGAGAATCTGCTTTTTTAAATAACTTTTATTTGTATTTTTAAACTTTTATTGGGGTATAAAATACCCCAATGTTACAAATCACAGTTGATGTACAATGTTGTGTTAGTTTCAGGTGTACACCAGAGCAAATCAGTTGTACCTATACACATACCCACTCTCTTTTAGAGTCTGAGAATCTGCATTTTCAACAAGCATCCCAGCTGATTCGCATGTAGCTGGCTGGTAGACCACACCTGGAGAAATACTGACAGTGGAAGAGAAAGTGGAGGGAGGTAAATAGTGTTCACTTGAGAAATGGGAGGCTGTTGGGGGGCAGATAGGGAAGGAAATTAACCAGCCTTCTTCAGTTACCCCAGGGCTCCAGTGTGCTTTGTGTTAGGACAGAACTAACAAATCTATCCACTGGCCTTCATTCTCCAAAATGACCCAGGAGTTCTGATGGTCACGTAGACCCTAAGACCCCCAGTCTATCTCTAACCTGTGCTTTCCTCTTTTGTGCTCAGCTAGCAGCATAGGGATACACAGAAACATCTCACACGTTCACTGGGGCTTTAAGAAGATCATGGGCTCAGGCTGGGAAAGATGGGAGTGCCCCATGGTCACCAGCAGAGATAACCGAGGTTATGGATGTTGCTGGAAAGTGGAAGAATCACCTCTGCCCCTCAGTGAGGGGCTGGAGTGCAATAGGAACTCTAATGAGTGAAACATAAATGGGCCTAACCACTCAGAAAAACAATTTGACCCAATAACTCCACTCCAAGGTATATATTCCATAGAAAGTCGCATGCTTAAACTCCAGGAAACATAAATATCCAGGATGTTCTCAGCAGAATTTCCAAAAGAGCAAAGAAAAAAAAAAACTTGAAAGAATCCAAACGTCCTTGCATAAAAGAATGGACGTATTAATTGTGGCATAGTCACACAGTGGAACACTATGCATATTTCAGACAAGTGTATTGTATACACATCAGCGTGGATGAGTCTTGGAAACATAGTAAATGAAAACAGTCATCACGGAAAAAAAGGCATTCTTGTTAAATTTAAAAATAAGCAAAACTACGCAATTCATTGGGGATTTACGTGTGGGTAAATATAAAGGAAAGCAAAAGACGGTGGGATGGGCTTCTCTGAGGCTCCAGTGGTTAAGAACCTGCCTGCTAATGCAGAGGAAACGGGTTCGATCTCTGGTCCGAGAAGATACCACTTGCCTCAGGGCAACTAAGCCCTTGTGCCACAACTACTGAAGCCCATGACCTAGAGCCTGTGTTCCTCATAAGAAAAGTCACCACAACTAGAGAAAGCCCATGTGCAGCCATGAAGACCCAGTGCAGCCTAAGGTAAATAAGTAAAAAGATCATAGGATAAATTCAGACTAGTGGTCACCTCTGGGCAAGGTAGGGGATGAGAGCTTTGAATAATGGTGGTGTGTTCTAGCTCTTAAGTCGGGTGGTGAGTTCACAGGTGTTTGTTTTATTATTACGCATATGACTCTATATGGGCTTCCCAGGCGGCACTAGTGGTAAAGAACCTGCCTGCCAATACAGGAGACGTAAGAGACATTGGTTTGATTCCTGGGTCGGGAAGAACCCCTGGAGGAAGGCATAGCAACTTATGCCAGTGCTCTTGCCTGGAGAATCCCATGGAGAGAGGAGCCTGACGGGCTACAGTCCATAGGGTTGCAAAGAGTCGATCACAACTGAAGCGACTTAGCATATATAACTCTATAACATATATTCTTTTGGCTATATCAAACATCTTGAAATTTTTAACATGAAGAGAGAGAAAGATGAAATCCTCTAGCCACTACTGTGTTCTCTCAAGGTTATTTAATTCTTGGGTCCCTTTATCTTTCCTCCGACAGACACTGTAGATAAGAAAGCAAGATGTCAGGCCTAAAGAGACCACAGGAACGTGGCTCAAACCCACTTCCATCTCAGCATTCGGAGACCAGGGCAAGCCCCTGTTCTGCCCCTTCCCAGTCTGTTTCTCACAGACTGTGTCTATCACTAAGTAATGGCTTTTTTTTTTAAGACTTGGTCAGGCTGACTCCATACTTAGCTGATAGGGCATTTTTTTCTCTGCTGACAGCAGGACTATATTTGGGATATTGTTCTTCTAAACAAGCAAGCCAGCCTACCACCTACTTTTCTTATCTGAATGCATCCCTAGCAGCCACTCGGTTGAATCTGCCAGTTTCACATCTGTCAGCTTCTCCAGGCTTCCTTTTGCGTCCCTGATGAGGTGCTTTCTCTCTTCCTTTCTTCCCTGCTTGTGAGCTCAGCACATCTGGAGCTCTCCAAGGCCTTGATTGTCCTCCTTCTGCCATGTTTCCTAATTCAAGACCACTCATCCATCAGAATGGAGAAGGCGATGGCACCCCACTCCAGTACTCTTGCCTGGAAAATCCCATGGACGGAGGAGCCCGGTAGGCTGCAGTCCATGGGGTTGCTAAGAGTCGGACATGACTGAGTGACTTCACTTTCACTTTTCACTTTCCTGCATTGGAGAAGGAAATGGCAACCCACTCCAGTGTTCTTGCCTGGAGAATCCCAGGGACGGGAGAGCCTGGTGAGCTGCCATCTATGGGGTCGCACAGAGTCGGACACGACTGAAGCGACTTAGCAGCAGCAGCAACAGCATCCATCAGAAGAGGGCAGAGCTCCTGAGACAAGGTTTTGCCTTGAACAAAGCAGTTGAATGGGTTAGGTGGGTTTCGATGCCCCAACTTCCTCCTACCTGACTGTGTGGCCTAGGGTAGGCCCCTTATCTTCACAGATCCTATTGGTTAGCCTATAAGATACAGTTGTTGTTGGTTTTTTTATTTTTTTGGTTTCACTGCACACCCTCTGGGATCTTAGTTCCCTGACTAGGGATTGAACCTTGCCCCCTGCGTGGGAAGTGTGAAATTCTAACCACTGGACCATGAGGGAAGTCCCCAAAGATTTCCTTCTTTCTTCTTTTTTTTAAAATTCTTTATTTGACTGCATTAGGTCTTAGTTTCGGGGCTTCACAGATGGCACTAGTGGTAAAGAATCTGCCTTCCCACACAGGAGACATAGGAGATACAGGTTCAATCCCTGGGTTGGGATGATCCCCTGGAGGAGGGCGTGGCAATCCATACCAGGATTCTTACCTGGAGAACCTCAGGGAAAGACAAGCCTGGTGGGCTATGGTCCATAGGGTCGTATAGAGTCAGATACGACTGAAGCAACTTAGCAACAGCAGCAGGCCTTAATTGCAACACAAAGGATCTTTTAGTCATAGCATGGGAATTCTTCCTTGCGGCATGTGAGATCTAATTCCCTTCCCTGGGATCGAACCCATGACCCCCTGCACTGGGAGCTCAGAGTCTTAGCTGTCGGACTAGGGAAGTCCAAGAGAGTCTTGTCTTTGGGGATGCTGATAATGTGTGAGAACCATTAAAAGATGGAAAGGATGTTAAATTTCATCTAGTTTCACCCACTTGTCTTCGATGGGAAAACTAAGCTGAAGGTGAGGAGGAGACCTGGATGGACTGGGGACATTTGATTGGCAGGTACCTAGAACCCAGGCCTCATACCTCTCCATTACCTTGCCTTCCTGATCCTTGATGAGACACAGAGGTGCGGTAGGAGGAATCTAAAGGCAGTTGCCTAGCCCTTCCCCAGCTCCATCCAAAGTCCAGGTGTTCAGCCTTAGAAGATATTGCTTTTCAAACTACTGACACTATCTGGGGGCGGGAAGAGCTTGCCTCAGCTGTCAGCTGGTCCATTGCACAACTTGGCAAGTTGAGGCCTGAGACTTTCCTTCCCACACCAGGCTCAGCTGTAGGACAGGTCAGGTTGTAGGGAACAACAAAAGAGTTGGGGACTTCCCTGGTGGCCCAGTGGTTAAGACTCCACGCTCCCAGTGCAGAGGGCCTGGGTTCCATCTCTGGTCCGGGAACTAGATCCCACATGTTGCAACTAAGAGTCTGCAGGCCACAACTAAGACGAGTTGCAGCCAAAAAAAAAATGTGAACACTACCCCTACCTTTCCCTCAGATCCTACTCCCCACTCCCTGCAGGGGTTGTGGTACGTTGAGGGTAAAAGAGATCCGAGGAGAGGAAACAAGAGTGGGGAAAGCAAGCTCTCTGTGCGAGCTAAAGGGGGCAGGTCTAGTCCTCCTTCTCACCCCTAAATGGGTCTTCTATTTGGGGGAGGAAATTTGTGAACAAGGTAGAAAAGAAGAAGAAGATTTTGGCCTGGTCCTGCTTTCACTCCATGAGCTGAGAATTTATCTTCAAAATGGAGAAAGGTAAGACATTCTCCATTTCAAAATGGAAGAGGAGGTGAGACAGAGAGCTGAGTTGGTCTGTGAGGCTGCCAGCGTGGACTCTAAAGGAGGCAGTGGAAACTAGACTTGATGCAAAGATGTCTGGAGTCCGGGACTG
The DNA here is from genome assembly GCA_006410615.1 of Neotragus moschatus. NCBI lineage: Eukaryota > Metazoa > Chordata > Mammalia > Artiodactyla > Bovidae > Neotragus > Neotragus moschatus. The sequence goes on from SJYA01003050.1 coordinate 377,070, forward strand.
TGCACAGCCTCTCCTCTGGACTCACACAGGCTGCCATACTTCAGCCTGTCTGAAATAGAGGCCCTATTCAGGAATTTCAGCAAAGGCACTCAGCAATCCAACTAGAAATTGTTTTTTCTCTTCTTTTTTTTTTTCTTAAATTATTCAGCTGTCATACATGACTATAGCACAAAAGGGAGTTCTTTTTTCGTTTAAAATTACAGTATACACAGCAAGTCTGGGCTAGATCTTCCAATCTGAAGATCTAGAAAAGGTATTAACCTTTTCTGTGCTGTTCCTGTCTACAGTGCACAGAAGTCCTGTAATTGAAGCCACGCCCTAGAGGAGTCTTTGTAGCTGCCAGAGACTTCCCCTCCCAAACTCAATTGTATTAGAACTGGAGGTCAGTTTTGGGGAAGTCTCCCATTTCCATAGATTATGTACAGTTTGGTGGTGGTGGTTTAGTTGCTAAGTCGTATCTGACTCTTGCAACCCCATGGACTGTAACTTGTCAGGCTTCTCTGTCCATGGCAAGAATACTGGAATGGGTTGCCATTTTCTTCTCCAGGGGATCTTCCCAATCCAGGGATCGAATCCACCTCTACTGTGTTGCAAGCAGACTGTTTAATGCTGAGTTATCAGGGAAGTCCAAGTACAGTTTGGGGAAGGCTTTTGCTGGGGTGGGGGGTGGGGGCCACCAGGTCCTCAGGCGTTGATCCCCACAGGTTGAAGTGGCTCTGTCAACTGTTTCCATTCCAACCTGGCGACCTGGGACTCTGTCTCTGGATGCAGTGAGCGGCCGCATCCTCCCTGAGGACCCAGCCTTCCTGCTCTCAGTCTCACAGCTCTTTCCTTCTTTCCTTCCACCAGCCTGAGGGGAAATACTGATGTACGATTATTAAAATATTTTTTTTAAGACATATGATAGAGTAACGTATGGGTTTTCTCAGAAACACATGAAGTACTGAGATCTTTTCATACTTTTGAGGTAGTGATAGATATAAACAATATTTCAACATATTGCAATAATCATCAAAAGATCCGAAAAGAGCTCATTTCTCTGGTAATGAAGGCAATTTGTTGCCTACACTTATAATTGAAGGAAATGCTATTTTTCAGATACAGGTTAGTGAAAATAAAAAATGTAATCTTTTTCCCATCCAAGTTCAAGGGTCCCAGGTCATAAGAAACCTTGGTCAGAAGAAATTCATCTCTTCTCAATCCTTATTTCTGCTGCTAAAATCTTGGCTCTCTGTGCACCAATGCCAAATAGAAATGTGGAGACAGAGTTATGGAGCAAAAGGAAAGAAGTGGCTTTATGACTTTGCCAGGCAAAGGGAGAACACAGTAGGCTAGAACATCAAGAACTGTGACCCCCCCCCCCCCGCCCTCCCTGGTGAGTAGGGAAAGGTTACATAGTCAGGCAGGCATATGTGCACTGACAGATATACTCTGCAAAATTTTAAAGGGTGGGGTTGCTGACAAGATTAGGATGTGTGCAGGGCCTTAGGAAAGACCCTGATGCTGGGAAAAATTGAGAGCAGGAGGGGGAGGGGGCGACAGCGGATGAGATGGTTGGATGGCATCACTGACTCAAAGGACATGAGTTTGAGCAAGCTCTGGGAGATAGTGAAGCCAGGGAAGTCTGGCGTGCTGTAGTCCATGGGGTCTCAAAGAGTCAGACATGACAACAACAACAAAGGGCCTTAGGTGGTCTAGTCCCCTAATTTTGATGAACCTTGGGGTTTCCCTGGTAGCTCAGCTGGTAGAGAATCCACCTGCAATGCAGGAGACCTTGGTTTCATTCCTGGGTTGGGAAGATCTTCTGGAGAAGGGACAGGCTACCCACGTCAGTATTCTTGGGTTTCCCTGGTGGCTTAGCTGCTAAAGAGTCTGCCTGCAATGTGGGAGACCTGGGTTTGATCCCCGGATTGGGAAAATCCCCTGGAGAAGGGAATGGCTACCCACTCTAGTATTCTGGCCTGGAAAATTCCATGGACTGTATAGTCCATGGGGTAGAAAAGAGTCAGACACGACTGAGAGACTTTCGCTTCCTTTTCTGGTCCTTTAGTTTTGCCGCAGGTAGTTTCATTGTTTTTCCTTCTTTGATTAGCAACTGCTCTGCCCTTTGGAACTGAGAGAAGGTCATGGAGGCTGGAGTCTTGCCTATAAGAAATGGGGGACGGAAAGGGTTCCATGGCCAGGAACTCTTGGAATCATTTCTTCAGAAGGAGTCACAAACGCTCCCTGAGACTAGTAGCACAAGAGCTGTTATCTGCTTGATTGAAGGAGAAAGTACATGCATAGGTTAATATCTTAACAAAAATTTTCCACCTTTACTTTCATCAAGGTTTATTCACTCCTAGTTTATACACACTTGCCTGGTGGCTCAGATGGTAAAAATGTCTGCCTGCAATGCGGGATACCTGGGATCGATCCCTGGGTTGGGAAGATACCCTGGAGGATGGCATGACAACCCACTCCAGTATTCTTGCCTAGTGAATCCTATGGACAGAGGAACTTGGCGGTCTCCATGCAGTCCATGGGTGTCACAAAGAGTCGGACATGACTGAGCAGCTAACACACACACACCACACAGCACTGTTTTCACACAATCCTAACATACCTGAGAGTCTCATTTCTTAACTCACAGAAAAAAGAGGAGTACATTTCAAAATGGGAAATGTTGCTGTTAAGAAAACACATTTGTAATACCCAAGGTGTTTGCAAACATCCTGAAATCAGAAAACTGGAAAGATTTAGTTAGTGTAGAAGCAAATAACTATATGTGTTTTGATTTCTCTGAGCCAACAATATCTAATATTCATCACTATGACCCTATATTCTGAAGAAAAAGCTAAAGAATATATATTTGTTCATCTGTACTTTGGAAAGAAGGGATAAAGTATATTTAGCATAATATCCAAGCAAGATGGTTTTTTTAAAAAGTTACAAATAAAGTAGCATCTTAAAAACAAAAAGATACCCTCAGCAAGTTTTTTGTTGTTACTTTTAGCATATGCATGGTGAAACCCTCCTCCTTTTTACTGAAAAATCAGTCAACTCTCACCAATACTTACTTTCTGGGCATTTTTGTTTTTATTGTTTTTTAATAGTAACCATCATAATGATACTAAGATAGTATCTCCTGGTGCTCTTGATTTGCTTTTCTCTAGCGGTTATGATGTTGAGTGTATTTTCATGAGCTTGTTGGTCATTTGTATATTTTATTCGGAAAAATGCCTATTCAAGTCCTTTGCCCATTTTTTAATTGGGTTATTTGGGGTTTTCTGTTGTTGTCACTGAGTGGTATATCTTTCGGGATTATTTTATATCCATCTTTTCTGCATCCTGATATTTAAGGTGTGCCTACTATGAGAAGTATATGCTTCCTTGTTAATCTGTTTGAGAATCTTTTTCTTTTAATTGCAATGTTTAGTCTAATTGTGGTTGTTTTTGTAATTGTTATCCATTGTTCAGTTGGTAAGTCGTGTCTGACTCTTTGCAGCTTCATGAACTGCAGCAGGCCAGGCTTCCCTGTCCTTCACTATCTCCTGGAGCTTGCTCAAACTCCTGTCCATTGAGTCAATGATGCCATCCACCATTTCATCCTCTGCTTTCCCCTTCTCCTCCTGCCCTCAATTTTCCCCAACATCAGCATCTTTTCCAATGAGTCTGCTCTTTGAGTCAGATCATCAAAGTACTGGAACTTCAGCTTCAGTATCAGTCCTTCCAATGAATACTCAGAGTTGATTTCCTTTAGGATTGACGGGTTTGATCTCCTTGCTGTCCAAGGGACTCTCATGAGTCTTCTCCAGCACCACAGTTCAAAAGCATCAAATGCTGCACTACAAATTACCCAAAACTTAACAGCTTAAAGAACAATAAACATTTATTGTCTTACACAGTTTCTGTAGGTTATAAATTTAGGAGGAGCTCGGCTGGGTGGTCCCATTAAAGGAAGTCTCAGGGTTATTTCATGACAACGAACATTCAAAGGGTAACATGTGGAAAGCTGATCCAAACTTAGAAAGGAGTATAACAATTGGTCGAGTCATAGAAAATGAGCCTGCTTTGAATCACAAATTATATGAAAGGCAAGCACTGATAATCTTTTACAAAGAAATAAAACATCTTAATTATCAATGTTTCTAGTGTTTTAAATTAGTGTACTGAGTAAATGTTAACTTTCCTTGTATTTTTTTCATTTTCCTAAGCAGTTATAATGGGCTTCCCTGGTAGCTCAGACAGTAAAGAATCTGCCTGCAGTGCAGGAGACCAGGGTTTGATCCCTGGGTCAGGAGGATTCCCTGGAGAAGGACATGGAAACCCACTCCAGTATTCTTGCTAGGAGAATCCTGTGGACAGAAGAGTGTGATGGGCTACAGTCTATGGGGTTACAAAGAGTTGGACACGACTGAGGACTGATGCTAAAGCTGAAACTCCAGTACTTTGGCCACCTCATGGGAAGAGTTGATTCATTGGAAAAGACCCTGATGCTGGGAGGGATTAGGGGCAGGAGAAGGGGACGACCGAGGATGAGATGGCTGGATGGCATCACCAATTCGAAGGACATGAGTTTGAGTAAACTCTGGGAACTGGTGATAGACAGGGAGGCCTGGCGTGCTGTGATTCATGGGGTCTCAAAGAGTCGGACACGACTGATCGACTGAACTGACTGACTGAGCGACTAACACACACAAACAGTTATAACTGACAGTAGAGTTTTTAATGTTTTAATCAAACTAATTAAAGATCACAGGACAATGATACTTTTTCTCACTGACTATTAAGGTTGCTATGCATGATTTCAGCTTTCACAGTCATTTTTATGGTCTTGCTTTGCCATGCAAAGCAGATTGTCTGTATATGTTTATTACTGGGATTTGGACTTACATAATCTTGGGAGCTGGTTAAGCAGTTTCTGGAAGGCTTTTGTCTTGAGCTTGAAGTCCACAGAGCAGGCAGTTGGAAAGGGAAAATGGCTGTCATGCGGAGAAGAGCAAGACTAAGCTAGAACTTACAACATGAGCTGGATCCCACAAGGACCTCTGAAGTCCGTGTTGGTTCTTATTGCCTCAAATGTTGATGGTGTGGGCATTCTGCAGAAGCCAGGGCTCTTTGCACAGAACCAAATGCACATACCTGGCCCAGGAGTCAGAGAAGCTCAAGGAAGAATAAGAGGAAGGTGAAGCAGTTACATACGTGGCTTCTGCCTCTTGCTGATGAGGTGAGGCACCAGGTAACCAGCAACATGTGTCAGCTACAAAATGGCTGCTGCTTCACTTCCACCCTCCAAATCTACAACTGGAAACATACCAGAAAGGGAATTGTAGGAAATGCAATTCAGTCCACCAAAGTTAATACATTTCAAAGCCATTGTACTTGCTGTATAGCTTAATGGTTATGGACTCAGGCCCTAGAGTCAGACTTTCCAGCTTTGAATCACACGCAGTTCCTTTATTTCAAGCTATGTGTTCACGAGTAAGTTACTTAGTTTTTCTACACTTAGTTTCTTTGACTAAAAAATGAAGATACAGTAGTACTTACAAAATTTGTGTGAGGTTTAAATGAGATCATATAGAGACACTCGATATATTATCAGTAAGACTTGGCCCATTGGAACAGTACAGTAAATATCAGGTTTTTTTTCTTTTCTGATCTTAGGCAACTTATTTATTTAAGATTGTTCCCCTCAAAACACAGGATCTTAGTTCCCCAACCAGGGACTGAACCTGTGACCCCTGCAGTGGAAGGGCAGGGTGTTAACCACTGGACTGCCAGGGAAGTCCCTTGGGAAAATTATTTAATCTTCCAGAGTTTCCGTGTTTTTCTTCTATAAAGTAGGGAACTTCCTTGGCCTATTTTAAGACTTCTATTGAGGATCAAATGAAATAACCAGGAGGGAGGGGATATGTAGATACCTATGGCTGATTCATGTTGATGTTTGTCAGACATCAACACAATATTGTAAAGCAATTATCTTTCCATTAGACATTAAAAATATATTACATTAAAATATATGTTCTTTAAATGTGAGCAGAGGTGACGGTGAGTCAGTCTATGTTCGATACAGGATACAGGATGCTTGGGACTGGTGCACAGGATTGATCCAGAGAGTTGATATGGGGTGGGAGGTTGGGGGGGGGGGTTCAAGATTGGGAACTCATGTACACCTGTGATGGAAAAAAAATTAAAAATTTAAAATAAAAACAAGAAAAATAAATAAATAAATAAAATATATGCTCTTTAAATGTGAACAGAGGTGACGGTGATGACAAGCACCTCTCTTAGGTCCTTCCGGCCAGAGGACTGATACATACCCCAGTGATGAATCTAAAGCAAGCTGTTTGCTGAGTATTCATGAGAAAAGTGGTTCTCCAAGTGTGCCATTTTAATGTCAGATGTTACTAATAGGAGATGTTAGGTGGGAAGGGGGTGGCATGAGAAACTGTGCTATCTTTGCAGTTTTTCTGTAAATCCAAAACTATTCAAAGTTTTACAAAAAAAATATAACAACTTAAAAAAAAATAACAACTTAAAAAAGAAATGGAAATAAAACTTAAAAGAAGAAAATGGTTTTCAAACTTTAGCAGGTATTAGAATCACCTGCGGGGCTTGTTGGACTATACCTTACGGGGCCCTACTCCTTGAGCTCTGATTCAGTAGGTCTGGGGTGGGGCCAGAGAAATTGTGCTTCTAATCATCAGAGCTGAGGCTGCTAATCTGTGGATCACACTTTGAGAACCACTGACATAAAGCTGAGACTATATGAATTTTCCTGTATTTCTCATGAACACAGACTTGCATTCATCATGACCTGTCATTTCTTGGCTCATTCTGGCTATGACGTCAGCCAACATTTACTTGCCAGGCAAGAAGAAGGAGACAACTCATGACCTATTCAGTCACTCAGCAGAACAGTTAAACAAGGCCTGGAAAATCCTTTTTATCTTCCTCCTCTTTTCTCCAATCTCTTTAAGCCTCTAGGCTGTAGATCAAGCCATGCTTAAAAAAATACACACATATATGTACTCAGATATATAAGTTTCACTGTAAGAAGAAGGTACTGATGGAGGAGAATTAAGAGAAAGTAGAAAGAAGAAAAAAAATTACCAACTGCTTTCCTATCCAAAGACAGCCACTTAATATTTAATTTTTGTACATTTACTTCTTCAATTTCATTTCAACTATATGTTATGAGGTTTATCCCTTTTTTATTTTAATTTTTCTTAATATACATATTTTATTAAAGTACAGTTGACTTACAGAGTTTCAGGTGCACAGCAAGGGTGGTTCAGTTATGCTGCTGCTAAGTCACTTCAGTCGTGTTCGACTCTGTGCAACCCCATAGATGGCAGCCCACCAGGCTCCCCCGTCCCTGGGATTCTCCAGGCAAGAACACTGGAGTGGATTGCCATTTCCTTCTCCAATGCATGAATGTGAAAAGTGAAAGTGAAGATATATACACGTATATTATTTTTAAAATTATTTTCCATTATAGGTTATTATGAGATAGTAACTATAGTTTCCTGTGCTATAAAGTTTTTCCTTTAAACATTGCTGCACTCAAAAAGGACATATATTTTAAAATTCTGCTTTGTCACTTATTATATCATAAACATTTTGTATTATTATACAGTATTTATATAGTACTTGTATAATAATACAAACATTAAATGATTGCACAACACTGAAATTGTTCCCCTTTTATCGAATACTCCAAATTTTGCAATTTTTCACTATTGTAAAAAGTAAAAGGAGGTTCAAATTTCACAGTTGCATGAACTCAAGTACAGAAAAATACAATTTCCATTATTTTCCTATAACTGAACTAAATTTCTTTCTTAAACTCCAGTTTTCTAGAAGAAAAACATAATCAATAATCATAATCATTTCTAGGTAAACCCTGTCATAATCAGAATCTTTCTACTCTTCTTGTTCTTTACCTCTCTGCTGCAGAAGGAATTATGCAAATATCACAAAGGAGTAAACGAAGAGGGGCCAACCTCTCCTTGATCTTCATCTGCTTTGTCCCATGGTGGCCTCCTATTCCAGTATAACAGGTGAGCCTTCCCTGTCTCGCTCACAGGAAGGGGGCAGTGGTGGTGGTGTGCCCAGGGGAGTTGGGAAGGGTCCCCCTAGTATCCGGACAATCTGTTGATGTGTAACCACATCTTATCTGTCCCTGTGACTTCTCCTAACCCAGCCAAGGGTCCCCACCACCCACCCCTGCTAGGAGTAGGGTGTAGAAGCTGGGAGAATCTGTTTCCAGTCCCAAGCCTAGACATCCAAAGCTGTCATTTCAACTCCATGGTGTCTTCAACGTAACAGAGGGAGATTTGCCTAATAAGGCTTCTTTGTTGCCTGCCTAAACCTTGCCTCAAAAACAAGAAAAGAGATTTACTGAACTTCAGGTGGGGTCAGATACACAGTTCCTGCTGTTCTGTTTCCTCTTCAAACTCTCCCCCTGCCTTTCCTCTCTAAATAGGTCTTATTTTCTCTAATGTGGAGGTGGGGAAGATTGTTTTTCACTGTAGTTTGACATGCCTCTTCCTTCATCTTTTGGTTTTATACTTGAGTTTAAAAGCCAGCTCCCCACCCCACACTGTGCAGCTTGCGGGATCTTAGTTCCCAGACCAGAGATTGAACCTGGGCCCATGGCAGTGAAAGCAGTGAGTTCTAACCACTGGATCACCAGGGAATCATCAAGAGCCAATATTTTATGGACTCTTTTTTTTTTTTTTCTAGATGTCCTCAAGTGAAACTTGAGGAATGGAGGGGCAGAAGGAGGTGAGGATGGAAAAAAAAAAAAAATGGAGGGATGGTGATTTTGGACTAAAAGGGATTTGGGGGAAGGGAAAGAACACACCAGTTATGCTCTTAAAGTATCATCCTGCCTCATGATAACGCTGCAAAAATACTGGGCAGAATCATGGCACCTTTGACAGACAGGGTGGAGGAAGTGTGAATGAACGCCTGAGGTCATTAAGGAAGACAAGGGGAGGTTCTGGAGAATGAGGGTGGAGAGAAAGATATAAACATGTGGTCCACCCTTGGAACAATGGCGGTACCATCCAGGAAACTATGAGTAATTGCTTGCCCCTCCTCCTTCAGTGAGTAAAGATTCGGAGAAGGCTTTGACACACTTAAGGTTGCCCTTTCCAACCCACAGGGCCAATGATAATTGCCCAAAACAACTAGTTTATTCAGACAGTCCCTGCTCCTCACAATCTGTCATTCCCTTATCAGTCAATCAATCTACATAAACCCTTTATGTGTATGTGATTTAGATGCTTTGTTTTTTGGTTTATGTTTATTTGTTTCTTATTTCCTTTAAACATTGTCCCAGAAGTAAAATTACTGGGTCAAAGGATAAAACTTGTGTAATTCCAATGTTAAATAATTCAATGTCTTAATACAAAAAGTGTAAAACTGTTAACTCAAAGGGGATCAAGCATCAGAACCTGGCGGTAAAGAATAAATTGGTACGATCTTTCTGCAGGGAAATTTGTCAACATGTCAATATATGTACCACAGTTTGACCTAGCACTCCACTTTTGGGAATTTATCTGAAAGAAATAATTAGATATACAGGATGTATGTGCCAGGAGGTTCAAAGAAGCATGTGTATAATAGTTAAAAGTAAACATGGTTTAAATATCTAATGATAAAGGATTGTTAATAAAAAAAAGTACATCTGTATGATCAAACATCACTCAGTCATTAAAAATTATGACAAGAATCAGTATTGACTGAGAAGAAAAATATATTCAAGATATAGTGTGCAGTGAAAAAAGATTAGAAAAAAAATCTTACATAGTGTCATCCCTTTTAAATGTATATTGTGTTGTAGTTGTGTAGTTCCTCAGTTGTGTCCGACTCTTTTGCAGCCCCATGGACTGCAGCCTACCAGTCTCCTCCATCCATGGGATTTTCCAGGCAAGAGTACTGGAGTGCGTTGCCATTGCCTTCTCCAGGGGATCTTGCTCACCCTGGGATTGAACGCAAGTCTCCTGCATTGCAGGAGTCATCAGGGAAGCTCCTCACATTGTGTGCTGCTGCTGCTGCTACTGCTAAGTTACTTCAGTCGTGTCCGACTCTGTACAACCCCATAGACAGCAGCCCACCAGGCTCCCCTGTCCCTGGGATTCTCCAGGCAAGAACACCGGAGTGGGTTGCCATTTCCTTCTCCAATGCATGAAAGTGAAAGATGAAAGTGAAGTTGCTCAGTCGTGTCTGACTCTTAGTGACCCCATGGACTGCAGCCCACCAGGCTCCTCCATCCACGGGATTTTCCAGGCAAGAGTACTGGAGTGGGGTGCCATTGTGTAGATGCATAAAATAAAAGACCAGAAGGAAACAAACCAACATATTAGTAGTGGTTATCACTAGGGGGCAAAATCATTTTCTTTTCTTGGTTATTCTTTTCCATATTTTTTACCTTAAATTACATTAGTTTTATTTATTTATTTTTTTNTTCTCAATGTTCATAATGTAGATGCACTTTCACAATCTAATACACAACTCAAAAAGTTTTACAACCAAATTATAAATGTAAGTTTCCTATTTGAATGAAAACTAAAATATACAAGCCATAGCCCTGACCACACAAAAGGATAACATTCAAAGATGGCTCACAATTCAGAATCATCCCACTGTTTCTGGATACACAACAATTTTCTTTTATAGTAACTAGACTTAACATTATTATAATTTAATGAAAAAGTTAAACCAGGGATCTCTAAATTTTGGAATCCTAGTATTAATCAACTACAAATAAATATTAGCCCCTATCACCAATGACTGACATGTTTCTTTCTAATGAACTGACCATTACATTTCCAAGATCTGAAATGGCCAACAGACCATAGAAAGAGACTTCTTTAGGCTCCTGTTTGAAACCAACAGCTTCAGCAAACTGCTGGCCTTGATTCAGGGCCAAATACATTACTTTTAAAATCAAGGGAAATAAACACTGAAAGGTAGCATACATAATTAGGCTACTTGGAATGTTGTCTTATACACTTTAATTTGCTATTCACATAATGATCTGTCTACACTGGAATCTATCTGCACTAATTTCTTGGACTTCATACTACTTTTTTTTGTACATGTCCCATGGCTTGTGGATCTTAGTTCCCTGACTAGGGATAGAACCTGCACCCAATGCATTGGAAGCGCAGAGTCTTACCCACTGGACTGCCAGGGAAGTCCCCTTGGACTTCATACTTTTTTCATTTAATTCAACTCAAGCCCAGCTCTTCCTCTGGCATTAAGTCCAGAATCCCCCACCCTTGTTCCCGTTCTCTGGTTGCCTCTGCCTCTTCCCACAGGCCCCTGTTCTGTCCCCACCAGGCTTCCTTACTCCATATTCTTTTCAGAAGTGGTGATACCTCACCCACGTGATATCTCACTGAAGTGGTTCAGCCTGGAAAATCTCCAAGGACAGTTGCCCTTAACTGACCTTCACTGCAGCCAGACTTGGAGGTCACAGTCCTCTGCATTGTGGGGCCCTGACGTGAACGAGGGTGCCAGCCAAAGTGGCACTTGTGGAGCACTTAATAGATCAGCCAAAGTTCCCTGTCAGGTAATCACCTGGGCTGGGCCACTAATGGGTCCTGATAAGTTGCTAAGAAGGCCTGGTCTTCAACCCCTGGACTCTAGCCATGGGAGAACTCAGCAGAACTCAAAGTCCTGCTCACTTAGCTGGCCAGCCCTGCCCTTAAATCTGGACATTGGGACTGAGGCGGGGACAGATAGCAGGGAAGCTTCCCACAAGCTCAGGAGGCCATCAAACCTCTTCCCCCAGCCGAGGGCATTCACTTTCCTTTCTGATTTACTTCACAGTGAAATGTTAGGGCTGATATCTTCTTGGTGACCATAGTCCATGGGCTCATATAGGGCCATGGAGTTAGAAAGGCCATTAGATACCACCTGCTCCAAGCCTCTCCTTCTGCAGCACAGAGAAGCCAAACCACGTGCCCAGAGCTACTCAGTTTATGATGCAGTGGGTAGCAAAGCCCAGGTTTCCTGACTCCTAACTCAGAACTCTTGCTTCACTGTAATACTGTTTGTCTTCTTTGCAAATGGGGTATTTCTAAAGAACACTGTTATGCTTTGTGTCATCTTACCCTCAAATCAACACTGACTCAGAAGGAGACTGTAAACCATCAAAACTAGAAAATAAATGAGTATAATCTAGTCATTTCATTTTTTAAAACTTTTAATTTTATATTGGAGTTTAGGAGATTAACAATGTTGTGAGTTTTAAGTGGACAGCAAAGCGACTCAGCCATACATATATGTGTGGCCATTCTCCCCCAGACTCCTTGCCCATTCAGGCTGCCACATAACATTGAGCAGGGTTCCCTGTGCTATACAGTAGGACCTTGTTTGTTATCCATTTAAAACATAGCAGTGCTATACCTATGACTGATTCATGTTGATGTACAGCAGAAACTAACACAATATTGTAAAGCAATTATCTTCCAAGTAAAAATAAATGAAAAGAAATAAAAATAAATAAATTAAAAAAAAAAAAAAACATAGCAATGTGTACGTTTGATCCCAAACTCNACAAGAACACCAAGGAAGTCCCAAGTCTTCAAAAATTAAAAAGAAATTTTAACAAAAAAATTATTGTGGCAGAAACTTTGATGACATTCTAAACAATGTGTGCTTTTTTAACCTTGAAAGTTTAATATAGTTGATACATAGCTTTACTGTTAATCAAAAAGGAATCTTAAAAGTTATCAATTATAAAGAAGTAGTTTATCTTTATATAAAATTACAATCAGTGATTCTTACCCTAGCAAAGAGAAAGACAAATATACCAGTTCCACCAATCTCATGCAGAATGCCTTGAAGGGTTTTACATTCAGTGGGCTGGAGATTCTTTAGATGATGAGGTTCTAATAAGATATTGTGAACTTCTTTTGAGCTGAAGGGTCTTTGAGAGAGTTGGGTTTTCATTTGACCTTTAAGTCTAATAACTGGCTCATAGATGGTGTACTGAGCAGGACAGTAAGTTGTATATACAACTGAAAGACTTTCCTGAAACACAAATAATTTCCTTCAATAAANGCAAAGTGCAGCTGCTGCTCCTTACCTTGGATGAGGGGTATCTCCACACCACTGCCCTTCCTGACCTTCCTTCAACGTGGGATAGCTCTTCTAGGCCTTCCTGTGCCTGCACAGCCACAGCTCCTTGGGTTGTTCCACCCAGCTGCCACCCCTGGCCTCGGGCGCCGCCTCTGGTCTCAGGTATAAGGTGGCTCCTCCTGGCCGTCGCCCCTAGGCTTCAGTTTTTTCAGTCTTTGCCTCTATCACTTTTGTGAATCTGTTTCTGTCTTGCCCTCCCTGAAACTGAGCCCCATGTTGGAAGGGAGTTTGTCTTGTCTAACCTGTAACCTCAGCCTCTCAGGATGGTGCCTGGCACATTGTAAACCCCCAGTTTGTTGGGAAAATGGACAAAGGAACAGATTTGGGAGAGAAAGTGCCAAGTTTAGGTACTTGTGTAACTGTCCAAAGGAGGTATGTGTATGAGTCGGAATAGCTGGGCTACAGATAGAGATTAGACAGACACCACTCGGGAAGAAGGTGTAGAATGCAAGGAGGAATGGGGTTGTAACCCCAAGTAAGGAGAAAAGCCAACATCTGAGAGAGGGCAGTAGAAGAGGCCACAAAAGAAGCTTAAGATGTATCAGGCTGAGAGGGGGAAAAACTCAAAGCATGGGTGGTGTTACCAAAGCCAAGAGAGAAATTATTGCAAGATGAGGGGTGAAGAGGCTACTGTCAGTGCTACAGACACTGACAAATGAGAAATTCTTCCCGGATTTAGCAGCAAGAAGGTAAGTACAACTTGTGAGCACCATCCTTAGATAATGAAGGTGAGAACAGTCAGAGGATGAAAGACATTTAGTAATGACAGAGCAGAGCCTGTCAGGCGTGGGAAGGATAAGGTTGCTTATGGTGGGTCACGTGCATAAATGCTCTTCCTGGTAAGTGGTTTTGATGTAACTATTCCCCTACCTCTTTCCATTCCAGAAGCCACATCTGTTTTGGGATGAAGTCAGCCGAGGAGATGCGGCAGCAGGCACACATCCAGGTTGTGAGTAAGAACCTGTACAGTCAGGACAACAACCACGCCCCGCTGCTGTACGGGGTGCTTGACCACAGGATGGTAAGACCTGCTGCCCTTCGTGGCTCCGTGTGTTTTGACTGGCTGGTGAAACTGGTGACTTACCAAATAGGAAGAAGCCAGGTCTTCCTTCCACCTCCCCCCTTCCCCAGCATATCTCAGGGACTCCAGCCTTCCTTGGTCCAGTGAACGTGAATACCCTGCACCTTCCTAGGTGATTCTGACTCTGGGTCCCCTGGCCACCTGTGAGGGCTCGTCCCAGTTTCCTCTCCACTGCTCTCCACAGATTATTGATCATACTTTTATTCTCAGGGTACCAGTGAGAAGGACCGCCCTTGTGAAACCTGTGGGAAGAACCTGGCTGACTGTCTGGGCCACTATGGGTACATTGACTTGGAGCTGCCGTGCTTTCACGTGGGGTACTTCCGAGCAGTTATAGGCATCTTACAGGTAAGCGTGTACGTGTTCATCTCCATACAGTAACTCCATCTCCCTGAAAGTTACTGATCCAGGGACATGAGAGTGAGCTTGGTTGGGGATACATGTAGGGAACATTTTCATACTAAACATGTAATATTTGTTTTGTTTGAGGGTTTTGTTTTTTGTTTTGGTTTTTGTGGCATAATATTTCATCCTGCAATAAGTCAAGTCGCTTAAAGATTCTTTTTCCTTGATTTTCTTTGAGTAGGTTGTAGATATATATTATAAAAAAATAATAATAATTCAAGCAGTACAAACACAGATAATTCAAGCACATGAAAGGGAATAAAGCTAACAAAAGCCCCACCTGCCGGCTGTGGCTACAGCCAGCATTATGGTGAACATGGGCTGCCTCTAAGCTCTTCTTCATGTAGATCTGTGCATATAACTAAGTGTCCTGGAAAAGGGGTGGATGCAGCTTTAAAAAAAAAGAAAGAAAATACTTTCTCGTCCTCTCATCCTTCTATCTGTCGTGTTTAATCTGCAAAAGATGATCTGTAAGACCTGCTGCCACATCATGCTGTCCCAGGAGGAGAAGAAGCAGTTTCTGGACTATCTAAAGAGGCCCGGCCTGACCTACCTCCAGAAGCGGGGGCTAAAGAAGAAAATCTCTGACAAGTGCCGGAAAAAGAACACGTGCCACCACTGTGGCGCCTTCAACGGTGAGCCAGATACACGTCTCGTCTTCCATGGCCATGGCAGTGTCCGTAACTGCATTTCCTAGATCGGAACCTCAGACCAGCCTAACCAAGAACCTGATTTTTCCAACCGTGGTAAAATGGACTAACTCTTACAGGTACTGTCAAGAAATGCGGGTTACTGAAGATAATCCATGAGAAGTACAAGACCAACAAGAAAGTGGTAGATCCCATCGTATCGAGTTTCCTTCAGTCCTTTGAAACCGCCATAGAGANGCCTAACCAAGAACCTGATTTTTCCAACCGTGGTAAAATGGACTAACTCTTACAGGTACTGTCAAGAAATGCGGGTTACTGAAGATAATCCATGAGAAGTACAAGACCAACAAGAAAGTGGTAGATCCCATCGTATCGAGTTTCCTTCAGTCCTTTGAAACCGCCATAGAGAATAACAAAGAAGTGGAGCCTCTGCTGGGAAAGGCACAGGTGAGCCTGCTGCTTCTCCCTCTGTCTGCATCACACGCTATCTCCCCACCCTCTAAAAGGCACAGGTGAGCCTGCCCCTGCCCCCTCTGCATCACACGGTGTCTCCCCATACTCTGAAAGGCACAGGTGAGCCTACCTCGGCCTGCCCCCTCTGTCTGCATCACACGCTGTCTCCTCACCCTCTGGGGACACCGTTCCTCCAGAGCAGAAGGTCCACTGGGGTTAGATCTCCAGGGATACTCCACGTGACAGGTACTCGCCTGGCGCTCAGTTTATTGTGAGCTGTCCTTGTAACTAACAAGTTTAATTATATAGGTAACACATGTTACATTCTTATTGTAAAAGATTGTAAAAGCATAGCTATGTACAGCAGACGCTGAGGGATCCTGTTTCTCACATGGATGCGGCATTGATCAATTTGTAGGTAATTTCCATTGCTTTACTTGGCACAAATTAATTAGTAGGATTTTATGAAGTGTCTTGTTCTGCCTTGTTCTGAATTCGATTAGTACTTGAGACACATGGTAGCTTCTAGAATTGATAGTATACAAAACTAACAATTAAGTGGCCACTGAGTACAAAACTGTCAGACCTGTAGAGGGCATCAGGAACCACAAGGCAGTGGGTCTGCACCCAGGAATCCCGTGGTTTTAAAGGTGTCATAGGACATTAATCCATGAAAACATAGCCAATACCACGTGACACGGTGCTGACTGTCACAGGATTGGAAAGGCTAGGAAGGAATGGGAAATGGGGGGCTTGGTTGGGGAGGACAGTGAGGAAAGGTGTGGCTTGTTGTGGTCCTTAAACCTGTAGGGGTTAGAGAGTCTAGGGCAGTGAGCCTGCCACGTCCAGGAGGCTGTGGTGGGGCTCCTTCTGAAGCCAAGCTCTGTTCAACAGTCCCAGGGTTTTGCTAACAAAAGCACCTTGCACTTAGTGACTGCTGTTACCTTCCAGTGTCAGTCCAAGTTCTTTCTGTGGATCACCTCATATTTTATCCTCCCAGCAACCCTGTGAGGCTGCATCAGCCAAGATAACAGTAAGTGGTGGAGGGGGAATCCTCATTGAGGCCACTGGGGCGCAGGCCTGTGCTGGAGAAAAGACAGACAGCTGAACCCACTTTGTCGAGGGCCACCCACTCAGGGCCACCCACTCTGGAGAATGTGGAGGCATTCAAGTTTTAAGCAAGGGAGAGACATAAGCAATGACATTTTAGAACAGCCTGACTGCTCAAAAGACACTGTAACAAAAATGAAAAACCAAGTCACAAGCTGGGAGCAAATACTCACCTTTCATATGTCTGACAAAGGACTGTCACGTCCGGAATATAAAATCCTGATTTTTAAAAGCAGAAGCAAGACTTGAATAGGCACTTCACAAAAGGATATATTCAAACAGCCAATCAATAGATGGAAAGTTGTTCCACCTTATTAGTCATCAGGGAAATACTAGTTAAAACACACACCCTCTTAGAAAAATTAAATGTAAAACAACTGAAAACCAAGTGCTGGCAAGGATCTGAGGCAACTGGCTCTCCTATATTGATAGTAACCTTGTAAAATGTTTCCACCACTCTGAAATTGCTTACGAAGTAAGAGCTGCACTTAGCATATGATCTAGCAGCCTTATTCTTGGGCATGTACCCAAGAGAGACAAGTGCATGCGTCCACAGAAATGTTTGTGCAAGTATGTTCATTGCAGCTTCGTTAATAAAAGCCAGAATTAGACACAACCCAGATGCCTGTCAACAGGAGAATGTGCACATTGTCATAGATCCACGCGGTGGAATGCTGTCCTGGAATGAAAGAGTCAAGCTGACACACACAGCCTGGCTGAATCACAGAATCCTCCTGAGAGGAGGCAGCCTTAAGTGAGAGTCCAGAGCATGTGATTGCGTTTAGATCAAGTCCAAGAACAGGCCAGACTGAACTGAGGTGAGGGCTTAGTACGAGAAAGGGGCATCAGGGCATTTTCTGGAGAGGGGCACATATTCTTTCTCCTGATTTGAATGGTGGTGTATGTGTACTTGTGTAAAAATTCAGCCGTCTCTTTAAGATTTGTGACGTTTACTATTATATATAAGTTATGCCTTGATTTATGGAGTGAGATGTGAAAAGGAAGCAGGTCCTGACCCTGGGCAGTGATAGGGAAGCCAGAGGTCAGAGTGTGCAGTCAGAGTGGATAGTAACTGATGAGCAGCCACTGTGGCAACGGGTGGAGAGGAGGCGGTCAGAGGCAAGCCGGTGCCGGTGCCCGTGCGCCGGCGTCTGGAAACATGGAGTGCCATGATGGGGGACGGCATCAGCCGTGCATCCCAGTGGAGATCTTCAGGCTCCTGCAGAGGAAGCGAAGGTGCAGCCTGAGAAAGCTGGTCTCGTCCTTCTCCCAGTGTGAGCATGGAGGGATTCTACCCTCCAGGCTGACAACCGTGCAGAAAGCATTCAGTGCGTCTGAGGGCTGCCCAGCTCTCCTGAGCGTGGCCTTAGTTGCAGGCTCCTGTGCGTTCCCTCTGCTGCCCCCAGATCAGCCTCCCCGACACCCGTCACCACTTTCCCCTGCCCACTCTCCGCCTGGGCCCCTGAGGCCACTGTCCTTACGTGCAGAGGACCAAGTCTCCTCTGCTCCCCGCACCCTCTGCAGAATTGTCTAAGGCCTAGGAGGCATCTTGTTTGGAAATCTCTTAAGTCAGAGGTCCCCAACTTCCAGGCTGTGGAGCAACACCTCCTTCAAGATCAACAGTGGCATTAGATTAGAAATAAAGACACAATAAATGTAGTGTGCTTGAATCATCCCCAAACCATCCCCTTCAGCCCAGGTCCATGAAAAGGTTGTCTTCCATGAAATCAGTCCCTGGTGCCCCTGGTTGGGGCCCACAGTCCTGAGTGACTGGGCCCAGGAGGTAGCCTCCTCCCACTCAGGAGCCACCTGTCTAGCGTGTCCATCTTGCCTCTCTGTCCACCCCAGCCCACATGACCCAGCTGACACCCTTGATGTGATTTAGGGTGGTGCTGGTTGAGAGCTTTGGGGCTTCCCAGATGGCTCAGTGGTAAAGAATCTGCCTGCCAGTGCAGGAGACTCATGTTTGATCCCTGGATCAAGAAGATCCGCTGGAGGAGGAAATGGCAGCCCACTCCAGTATTCATGCTGGGAAAATCCCAAGGACAGGGAGCCTGGCGAGCTACAACCCATAAGGATACAAAGAGTCAGACGTGACTGAAGTGACTTAGCACGCGCCCACAGTGCCGCTTACTCTCTGATCTTAGCCACGTGACCCAACCTAGACTTGAGTTTCTACAACTATGAAGCAGGGGTTACAAGAGTGTCTGCTTTAGGGCCATTATGAGGGGTGAAAGATGGATTCCAGATCAGATGCTTAGCAAATAGCAAATGCTTCAAGCCTGTGACCCAGTTACTATGGTTTTCTTATTCCTGATGTTCCTGTGTTAACAGAAATGATGATGGAGAAGTAAGGCTTCTTCTGTGTCTTGCTTGTGTGTCCCTTCAGCTGAAGAGAGCCTCTGGGCCCTCCCTCTCACCGATTCCCCATGTCTGGGCTTCCTGGGCTTCTGTGCGGCCGCCTCTGCTCTCTGCAGTGCACCCCCGCCCCGGTCTTCACCTGCCCTTCGACCACGTGTACATTTGCTGTGCCCCATACACCTCTTGTGTTCCGTCTTATATTTCTGCTGGTTTCTTCCACTTAAGTTTAGTCCCTCGCAAGATCCCTTTTTCTGAGGTCCTGTTTGATGCCAGTCACAGTGCTTGGAGTCGTGGCGGGTCCTCCAAGATTATCAGTTTGTCCAGGGTTTTCTTGTGCCACGGGTGAGAACAAAGCATGAGTTCACCATTAGCCTAATTCCAAGCAGCCCCTCCTCAGAGAGGGCCACTCAGTCACCAAAGTAAAAAAAGAATTATTGAGTTACGTTTGCCTTTTATAAAGACAGGCAGCGAAAAGGTGTCTCATCAGTCTCAGGATGGCCCATGTCCTGACATGGTGCTTCCCTGGTGACTCCAACAGTACAGAGTCTGCCTGCAACGTGGGAGACCCAGATTTGATCCCTGGGTCTGGAAGATCCCCTGGAGAAAGGAATGGCAACCTGCTACAGAATTCTTGCCTGGGAAATCCCTTGGACAGAGAAGCCTAGCGGGTGACAGTCCATGGCGGTATAAAGAGTCAGACATGACTGAGCGACTTTCACTTACTGACATGTGTACCTGCCCACTGAATTTTCAGGGATGTGGAGCCCCATGCCTTTACAGGAGGCACATGATTGAAGTGCAAGGCACCTTAGAGCAGTGGGTCTTGACCTGTTGTGGGTCACAGACGCCTTTAGGAATTGGACAGAAACTCTGGACCCTACTCCCAGAGGGCTGATATGTATCCACTCCTGCTTGAGTACAAATCCAGGGACTGGTAGACCTGCAGCTAAGGTCTCTCCGTAATGACATCGTCCCTGCAGACCGAGCGCCAGTGCCCAGCTGTGCCGGCTCGCCACCGCCACGGCAGCCACGCTCGTGGCTCGAGAGCTCGGGCTGTTGGGGCATTCTGCCTCATGCGCGTCTGGGCCCTGCTCTGCTGTCCATCAGTCCCTGGTGTCTGTTTCCTGGTATTTAACAGTAAGTCAGCGGCCTCCCTCGTGCCTCTGGGGATGCAGTTGTTCTTATCACTCTTGCTGAGAACTGGTTTCCAGACTCTTGCCAGTCTTCCTGCACTCCTGGACGGCCTTCAGCTCCATAATGTTCTTGTCCAGGACTGACTGTGGTACTCCAGGCGACGTCTCACCTTCATCCCGTTCTAGAATTTTGTTAGATTTAAACTTCCTCCTCCATGACTGTTTCTGATGGCAGTGAGGTGCCCATTGCTGGGAGATGGGAGCCAAGGACATGCACTGTTCTCTGGACAGGGGCCCGGACTCGAAAGCCTCTGGTGAGATTCCTTCCTTCCACCCAGCCACACTGCCATCTCCTCCAGGGCAGGACCACAGAAAATTTTCCTTTGGTAGTGTTCTAGGAGCTGATCATTTTTCTTAGCTCTGTTCCCCGTTTCATTAAGTCATGTACTAACAACGTATAGTCTCAGTCACAGTCTTTGATCCCAGAAAATGTAATAACCAGCATTTTTACAGCGCGGCGCCTCTGTTATGTGAAGTTAATACAAAGACAATACAAGTTCATTACAGAAAGGTGAAATGTTAAAAAAGAAGCAAAGTGATAACCCAGCTCAGCTGAAGATGGCCCTGTTCACACCTTGGTCAACTCTTCCATCTCCTCTTTTCTGTAGATGGACGTCTTTGCCCAAATTAGATCACATTGTAAACTTGCCTATCTCATTGATCAGTGTTTTGTGAACACCTTTCATGGCGTAAGCCACATTTTTGTGTCTTCATTTTTTTTTCTTTAAATGGCTTCATAGTTTTCTACATGTGAATGTACCATGATTTTATCTGGCCAGTAACCTTTCAGATTGTGTGCAGCTTTTACAATTAAGATCTGCTTTAGTGAACATCCTTATAGCTAAATCTTTGTGTTAATTTCTAAAATCATACCCTTTGGAAAAATTAAGTGGAATTATTGGCTTAAATTATTGGAATAAAAGTCATGCACATTTTTAGGGCTCTTTGTCATCACTTGCACATATTTTCAGGTAAGTGGTTAGAGCAGAGGTCCCCAGCTCCTGGGCCATGGACCAGTACTGGTCCGAGGCCTGTTAGGAACCGGGCTCATGAGAGGTGAGCGGCAGGCAAGTGAAGCTTCATCTGCTGCTCCCCATCACTGGCAATACTGCCTGCACCCTCTGCCCCTTCCCCCAGCCATGGAAAAATTATCTTCCACAAAATCAGTTCCTGGTGCCAAGAAGATTGGATACTGCTGAGTTAGGGGGCATGAAGTAAACCTTTGCCTAAGCTGTGGAAAAAAAGCTAAGCTCTCTCTCTGCTCTTCCCTGCTTTCCATAGGAAAACTTGAATCCTTTAGTAGTTTTGAATTTATTTAAACGAATCCCAGCTGAAGACATCCCTCTGCTGCTGATGAATCCGGAAGCTGGAAAGCCCTCCGATTTGATTCTCACACGACTCTTAGTGCCCCCTTTGTGTATCAGACCCTCTGTTGTGAGCGATTTGAAGTCTGGCACCAATGAAGATGATCTGACGATGAAGTTGACAGAAATCATTTTCCTAAATGACGTCATTAAGAAGGTCAGCACTTCCCATTAGCATTTCCAAACTCCAGGTTTTGGAGTATATCCATGCAAACAGAAGTGTCTGATGGAGAAAGTCAAAGTGACCAGGCTTGCTTCTGCTCGTTCTCAGCATCGGATATCCGGAGCCAAGACCCAGATGATCATGGAAGACTGGGACTTCCTGCAGCTGCAGTGCGCCCTCTACATTAACAGCGAGCTCTCGGGCATTCCTCTCAACATGGCTCCCAAGAAATGGACCAGAGGGTTTGTCCAGCGCCTGAAGGGAAAGCAGGGTACGTGCCCACCTACCTGTGCAGAAGGCAGTCTGCTGCCTTTGGTTCATTTGGGGGAATGTATGTCCAGCTTATCTCGTTGGCGATCACAGTCTTTCCTCGGCCTTTCTGGTCACATTGCTCCCAAACAAGACATATTGTGCCCTGGAGACTTATGATATATTTTTATTTATTTAGGTCGATTCAGAGGCAATCTCTCAGGAAAGAGAGTGGATTTTTCTGGTAGAACAGTCATCTCACCTGACCCCAACCTCCGAATTGATGAGGTAGCTGTGCCGGTTCACGTGGCCAAAATTCTAACATTTCCTGAGAAGGTAAGTACATTGAATTGCTCAGTATTTTGTCTGAATCCAGTGTTTTATGTTATGTTCTGAGATTCCAAACAATCTCAACAGTGGGAAACCCCTAGTAACCCACCCAGCCCAGAGTTTGGCATGCGTGTGTGTGTTTTTCCAGTTTGTTTCATAAGTGTGTCACCATATATAACATTTGCAACATGTACATATTTGTGTCTGCCTTTCTATTTAAATACTCAGATATACATTAAACATTCACGCCTACTTATTTTCCACCTTTGGTATTTTTCTGTGTTTAGTTCATACGTCATGCCTTAAATAACTAAATAATAAACGTCCACACCCAGTTGATTTTCTTGGGATGAGTTAAAACATTAGAATCATTTTTAAAACATTAGAATCACTGACTCAAAGACTCTGAATATTAAAAAGCTGTTGATATATAACCAGAAAGGCTGTACCACTTTACACTGAGTTCATACTCGTCGTGAGTGTAAACTGGTATTTATAGTCTTTTCTTTTTTAACTGACGTGTAGGTAATTGAAAGGCCTGATGACAGGAAGATATTGATTGGCTTTGACTTTGCTCTTGAAATTCATAATTAGCCCATAACTAGGTGCTTCTGGTAAAGCTTGTATAAAAAATATCCTTGGTTGGAACTTCCCTGGTGGTCCAGTGGTTAAGGATCCACCTTCTAATGCAGGGAACACAGGTTCAGTCCCTGGTCAGGCAACTAAGATCCCGTATGCTTGCTGCAAGGCAGCTAACCTTGCACACACCTCAAGGAAGAGCTGCAGCAGAGACCCAGTGCAATCAGAATTTTTAAAAAAAAAAGTGTCCTTGGATGAGTTCAAGTTCCTTCTCTGGGACAGTGCCCCCTGAGACTGTTGTCCAGTGGGCTGCAGGGCATGGCAGTGCAGTCCAGGACCTGCTGTTCTGGCATTAACAGCTTTTTAGCCTTAGAAGACCACGGTCGATCACTGCAGGTGATTGACCACCTGTGTTTAGGATCACAGAATATGCTGAAAGGTCCCCGCAGATCAGTCCAGCCCAGTCGTTTTATCAGTGGAGAAACCAAAGGTCAGTCACGGACCTGGCCCTGTCACCCAACAAGTGAGTGGCCAAACTCAGACTGAACTGTTGTCCTCACAGTGAAGACCTTGGCAGCAGCACGCACAGGTACCTCTCCTCTGGAATTGCACAAGGGGTCCAGTTAGGCTTTTTTTCTCCTGGTCCCGCAAGTGGCATGCCGGATCTTAGTTCCCTGACTAGCGATCAGACCCATTCGCCATGCAGTGGAAGTTGCAGAGTCCTATGCAACGGACCACTGGGAAAATCCCCTAGAATCACTTCGAGAAAGTAGAGACTGAGACTCAGTTCATATATCATGCTCGCGTATCGAAACCTAACAGTGCCTCATTCTGTTTTATATTGTGGTCCTGCAGGTGAACAAAGCAAACATCAACTTTTTGAGGAAACTGGTTCGAAATGGCCCTGAAGTTCACCCAGGAGCCAATTTCATTCAGCAGAGACACACGCAGATGAAAAGGTAATGCTCTCACAATGTGGTTGGATGTAATTATCTCCTCGTGACCAAGCTCACTGTCGCCATACTCAGCCACAGAAGGCAGTCCAAAGTACAGTTGCCGTGATAGTCTAACATGTGGAAAACAGCTGTTTAAATTGCAGTTAGCCTAGGTACATTTTGTGTGCTCTGCTGGTTCTTTGAATGTATGCACAGTGTTCATTTATTCTATAGCATTCAGTGTTCAGGTAGATATAGGGCACTGGGACATGAAAGCAGATCACTCTCTGGGTCACCTGGGTGCTCTGGGGCTGCCTCGGTGCCCTCGTAACCCCGGAGGCGCACATTGTGCCAGTCCTGGCTTTTCACAGCGACATGAGCTGATGGCCAGTGCTTTTCGTCTCATGAAATTCAAACCTCACCAGGGCCCTGTGTGAGGAGCTAGTTTACTGCTCAGTTTCTGTGACTCTAAGACATACTTTGGTCATAGTTGGACATTTCTAAAATTCAGAGGGGTCATACAATCAGTTTGTTATAGTTTAGGGACTTCCCTGGTGATCCATTGGTTAGGGCTTGGCACTTTCACTCCCGAGGGCTGGGGTTTAATTCCTGTTTGGGGAACTAGGATCCCACAGGCCACTTGGCGTGGCCAAAAAATAAAGTTACGGAAACAATTCTGTTGTTTCTGTAGTTGAATTGACAGTGGAGGGAGGCACCTTAAAGTCAGTGAAACACGGTCATTTTAGAGACCAAATCTTGCTGTGAAGAGGGAGAAACTTGCCGAGGAAACCGTTCTCACAGGTTATGTCCATTGTTGTATGTTAAGGTTTCTGAAATACGGAAACAGAGAAAAGATGGCCCAGGAGCTCAAGTTCGGTGACATTGTGGAGAGGCACCTCATAGACGGAGACGTGGTTCTATTCAACCGGCAGCCCTCGCTGCACAAATTGAGCATCATGGCACACCTGGTGAGCAGGGGACGGGCGCTCATATCTGCTAGCTAGGTGTGTGCTAGACTTTGCTGTGTGTGCCAGGCTAAGACTCCAGACATCTAAACTTTAAACTGCCAGCAGTCTCAGATTTTTATAACTTTTGGTTTTCCTCTTCTCCTCCATTTTAGTTTGAGTGAAGCTCTTCAATTTCAAGCTTCCCTTCAATGTTTTTAATATTTATAACATACTATTCACACAACAGTGAAACAGGAACTAATTGAAAATTAGTATGAAAGTGACTACTGTCATTTCACTTGCAAACAACGTAGATGCATATCTGTGTGTGCACAGAATTATGTAAAATAGACATGGCAGAAAATTGGCTTGATTTAAAACAGCATATTAACTGCGAAACTAAAATGCTTACAGGATTTTTCTTTGCAGTCATCCTCCAACTAAGACCTGAACGCATATTTTTTGGAGCAGTTTACTTTGCAACAGCAGCAGTTTCCTTTTCTGGAGATTTCAAATGGAAACAAGATGCAACTTCAGTTTGTTAAATATTCATAAATTCTCCTATATGAAAAAACCATTAAATCCCTGAGCGTTTGCAAACAGGCTCCTAAGGTAGTGTTCTTCTAGATTGATTTTTTCTTTTCCAGTAGTTTATGGAAACATTACCTCAGTCTTTTTGCTCAATGGCAGAATACCAAAGATACATTTTATGATTATGGAGCTCTAGGAGGTGAACAAAAGCCGTCCCTTTCTGGAAACTTGGCCCATTTAACATAGAAATATTTTTATTTGAAAACTTTCAAATATATACAAAAGTAGAAAGAGTACTGTGATGAGCTCACATATTCCCATCCTTTATATTCAGTAATTTTCGAGATTTTGCCACACTGGTTTTTTCTCTCCCTTTTTCCTTTGATGAAACCAGATGCCATGTCTTTTTTTCCATGTATATTCAGCTTACTTCTGTAAAACACACATAGCTACAGTGCCATTATCATACCTCACCAAAATGAAGTCATTCCCTGGTGTTGTCTAGTACCCCGGCCATAGTCAGATTGCCCCATGTGTCTCAAAAATCGTTTTGCAGCTAGTTTGTTCAAAGTGAGATCTAAAATCTACACATTTAATTGATCTCTGTCTTAAGCCCCTGTTAATCTAGTATAGTCCTCCCTTCTCTTAATTTCCATGTCATGTTTGAAAAAACCAGGTCACTTGTCCTGAAGAGGCTGCACATTCGTTACTTGTCTGCCTCTGGGTGGCAGAAAGGGTTCCTTCATGCTTCGTTGTTTTCCTGTAAACTAGAAATAAACTCTTAAAGCATAATCAGGTTCAGATAGAACTTTTTGGCAATAATAACTCATAGGTGGTGCGGGCTACTTCCTCTTGGCACATTTCAGGAGGTACGTGCTGGCTGGCTGGCTGGCTTAGCCATGCAGAGAAGGTGAGGGAGTCAGATGCCTCGGCGTGGTACCTTCCTTGCAAAGTTCCTTATCAAAGACTCTTGATAATCCCTGGGACTGCAAGGAGGTCAAACCAGTCAATCCTAAAGGAAATTAGTCCTGAAATTTATTGGAGGGACTGATGCTGAAGCTGAAGCTCCAGTATTTTGGCCACCTGATGCGAAGAACTAACTCATTGGAAAAGACCCGATGCTGGGAAAGATTGAAGGCAGAAGAGGATGAGATGGTTGGATGGTATCACTGATTCAATGGACATGAGTTTGAGCAAGTTTGAGTTGGTGATGGACAGGGAAGCCTGCCATGCTGTAGTCCATGGGGTTGCAAAGAGTCGGACACAGCTGAGCAACTGAACTGAACTGAACTCATGACCTCATCCATAACAGAACATACTAGGAATTTTTTTCCTTAATGTAAAATGTCCAGTTCTGCAGGAAGCCTTTTTTTTTTTTTTAATAATGCGACTAAGAGGCTTTTGAATAAATGACATGTCCTTTTCCTGATTTGCTTTGTTTTGTATTCCACAGGCCAGGGTCAAGCCCCACCGGACTTTTAGATTTAATGAGTGTGTCTGTACACCCTACAATGCGGATTTTGATGGAGATGAAATGAACCTTCATCTTCCTCAAACAGAAGAAGCTAAAGCAGAAGCCCTTGTTCTCATGGGGGTATGTAGGGTGGTGCAGCCCAACTCCTGAGAAAAAGCTCCTTAAAAGGAGGAGAAGGGAAACAAGTCTTGTTTGAAAGCACCCCAGAGTGCTAGCCACGGGACCACCAGGGAGTTCCCGAGCAAATGCACCTCAATGTAGAGAACCTTCTTTAAACTGGGTGCTTATGCAGTGAACAGCTAGTGCCCGTTTTTGCCAGTGTAGGCACTCATTACATTCTGATGATTAATAAATGCTGTCGTTCGAACTTCGTGTCTCAACCAAGAGAAACTTGACCACCCTGCCATTATTGAAACTAGTGTGGAATTGATAGACTTCAAAGACAACACAGTGTTACTCGTCATTCATAGAAGGAAGTTTTCTTTGGAGGAAAGCATTTATAATTACACGAACGTCTTTCACCCAAAGAATTCCTTATAAGGATGCAGGACAGCTCCTCACAGTATTTAAACGTAGGGGCCTCTGAGGTCAGGCTTGCTGGTGTTCTTTTCCTCTCCCTTTGACAGATGAAGGCGCTAGATGTTAGTGACTAAGCTGCAGTTAAGGACCCCAGCTTCCGGTTCCCAGCCTCGCCTTCCTGCTGCTCTTCATGTATCCATAACCATTAAGACTATTTGCGGTGAAGATTCTCGGGGCCGCGTCATGCATCCACGCATGGCTAACTCACTGTGTTCCTTTTTCC
Source organism: Neotragus moschatus (assembly GCA_006410615.1). Classification (NCBI taxonomy): domain Eukaryota; kingdom Metazoa; phylum Chordata; class Mammalia; order Artiodactyla; family Bovidae; genus Neotragus; species Neotragus moschatus. Next base: position 404,840 of record SJYA01003050.1, read on the forward strand.
TTCAGACGAAAGCAAACCTTGTCACACCAAGGAATGGAGAGCCACTAATTGCTGCTATTCAGGATTTTCTGACAGGTGGGTTTTGTCGAATTTACTTGAAAAGAGACTTTGGAACATGAGGATACTCTTTCACATGTTCACGTGACCACTTGAAAAGCTGTGTAATTCTGTTGTTTGCTTACTGAGTGTGATTGTGTTAATGAACCATACATGCGATATTTTTTTACTTTTCTAAGTGCTAGGGACACGGCAGTGACTAAAACAAAGTCCCTTTCCTTATGAAGCGTGGATTCTCGTAAGAGAAAACCAAGCAGCAGCTGTGTTTTACCTCACTCTTAGTAATAGTCCATTTTTATTTTTAAAGTTGAAACCTTGTGGTTTTTCTCACAATTTCATTCCTTTCCTTCGTTTTGTGTTCTTTCTTAACATCCTCAGGCGCCTATCTCCTCACTCTTAAGGACACTTTCTTTGACCGAGCCAAAGCTTGTCAGATCATCGCTTCAATACTGGTGGGCAAGGATGAGAAAATTAAAGTTCGTCTCCCACCCCCTACAATACTAAAGGTTTGTGCAGGAGCTGTGACCGTGTCTGTGCGGATGCACCGGTGGGCTGGTGCACGCCGCTGGTGCCGAGTAGGCTTGTGGCCGCTGGGCCACCTTGCCTCGTTGGTGTGAAAGGCAGGTGAGACCAGGCTCGGCCGGCTGATGCTGTGGCTTCTCTCCTCCTCCAGCCTGTCGCCCTGTGGACGGGAAAGCAGATCTTCAGCGTCATCCTCAGGCCCAGCGACGACAGTCCAGTGAGGGCCAACCTCCGAACCAAGGGCAAGCAGTACTGCGGCAGGGGAGAGGACCTCTGCGTCAACGACTCCTGTGAGTGAGAGCAGCAGGTTGGGGCCAGCAGTTCCCTTCACTTTGCCAGTAAACCCCGTGTTTCTCCAAGGCCTTAGGCAGGAAGTTTGTTCTTCACGGAAATGCAGCTGGTGTTTCTCCAGAAGGTAGAGGTCATGTGGACACATGACCAGCCCAGTGGTTAGAATGCTCTTCTCCACAGGTTTTATCTCAGGTGACTGGTTTCTGCCAATTAATGCAGATTCTTTTCTATTTCCGTTGTTGGTTTGTGTGTTTGTGTGTGTGTTTTGCTGTACACGAGTCTCATTACTTAAGGCTTATAATTTATTGTTTCATGTCCAAAAATGTGTTCATTGTCTAAAAGTATGACTAGAAGTATAAGTAAGTGGGTTTCCCAGGCGGCTCAGTGGTAAAGAATCTGCTTGCCAATTCAGGAGATGCAGGAAACGGGTTGAATTTCTGGGTCAGAAAGATCTCCAAGAGGAAGAAATGGCAACCCACTCAGTATCCTTGCCTGGAAAATCCCGTGGCCAGAGGAGCCTGGTGGGCTGTGGTTCATTGGGTTGCCCGGAGTCAGACACATGTGAGCAGTGGAGCACACGTCCATCGCTATAAAGTATTACTGAAAAGGCTAATGTTTTTACTTGCCTCACCTGGTCAGTGGATGTTTTCATCACACGCAGATCAGGTGTAACAGTGCTGTGTTGTGCAAGGTCATTCAGTCGTGTCTGACTCTTCGCGACCCTATGGACTGTAGTCCCCCAGGCTCCCCTGTCCATGGCATTCTCCTGGCAAGAATACTGGAGTGGGTTCCATTTCCTTCTCCAGGGAGTCTTCCTGACCCAGGGACTGAACCTGTGACTGTCGTCGCCTGCAATGGCAGGCAAGCTCTTTACCACTAATGCCACCTGGGAAGCCCCAGGTGTAACAGTGAGGACATTTAAATGTGAGTCCTCAGAGTCCCCTAGACTGATTCAGCCCAAGAGTGTGTTTCCCGGACCTATGCCATTCAGGCAGCATTTACTTTCTGGGTCTCAGGCTGCTAACAGACGGTTCCCCAGCAGACTGCTTTGAGTAACACTGATTTACAGTGGCCTTTGCTAGCAAGGCTTTGTGACGAGAGGTGGGTCTGCCGGCCTCTACTGACGACTGAACCGCAAAGACTCTCTGAAGGTCAAGGACTCTCTGCTGTCTCATGGTGAATAAATACTTTGAAGAGCACTGATTTTTTTTCTCTGCCCNAGCAGACTGCTTTGAGTAACACTGATTTACAGTGGCCTTTGCTAGCAAGGCTTTGTGACGAGAGGTGGGTCTGCCGGCCTCTACTGACGACTGAACCGCAAAGACTCTCTGAAGGTCAAGGACTCTCTGCTGTCTCATGGTGAATAAATACTTTGAAGAGCACTGATTTTTTTTCTCTGCCCCCACCCCAGGTTGACAACCACTCTCTCATAAACGTACACCCTGGTCTTTAATGTATTTTGGCTTCTTGTTTTATATTGTGTTTTGTTTCTAGATACAAATTTCGTTTTGTCGTTTAGGCTTTTCACAGTGGCGCCACTGCTAGTTTTCAGTGTCTTAGTGAATAACAAAGTGCTTTATAAACAACACTTTGTTGTACATGATTGAATTGGTGCCCAAAACGTCGCCATGACACAAAGATGGCAGGAGCTTGATGCTGTCATCCCCAGAGCGCAGAGAAAGACGCTGAGAGCCAGCTGNCGCTCCTGTATTCTTGCCTGGAAAATTCCATGGACAGAGGAGCCTGGTGAGCTCAAGTTCATACAGTCTCAAAGAGTTGGCCACGACTGAGCATATCTGCACATACTGTGATCTAAAATAGTTGTTTCATTTTTGTATTCATTCCAGAAGAGTTTGGGATTTACAGTTCTTCCATATCCTTACCAGTATGTTTAGTCTTTTTTTTATAAATATAAATGTATTTATTTTAATTGGAGATTAATTACTTTAAAATACTTTTGATGTTTTTAATAAATGTGTAGCATTAAAAAAAAAAAAAAAGGATTCTTGTTACAATTTTGTTACAGGCTCAAGTCCCAACCCCCCTGTGTGTTAGCTATAGGACTTCAACATGTCTGAAGTACTTTCCTCTTCCTTATAACAGGGTTCATTCAGATACCAGCTAACCTACTTTTCAAAGTTGGTTCAAAATGAGTAAGAGAATATCATTGCAAAGCTTAAATACTACAAAATATTAGTTCTGTAATTGTAATTTGGAGTTGAAACGGGGAGACAGTTTTGAGAATATTTCTCTCATACTGCTTGGTATACTCCACTGATTTCAGGAAGGGTATATAAGATAAAGAATATTTCCATTCCCAGGACTGAGGAAGGGATATTGCATTTTTGTCCTTGTTTCTTACTCAAGAGGATCTCCAGAAAACTGGAGTCATAAATGTCATGTATAGCTGTGACAAAGTAAAAATGCTAATTGTTCATTCATGCCTGACTCTTGGCTACCCAATGGACTGTGGCCCGTCAGACTCCTTTGTCCATGGAGTTCTCCAGGCAAGAATACTGGAGTGGATTGGCATTTCCTCCTCCAGGGGACCTTCTTGACCCAGGGATAGAATCCAATCCACGTCTCTTATGTCTCCTGCATTGGCAGACAGGTTCTTTACCACTAGTGCCATGCTAAGTGAAATAAGCCACACACAGAAGGACAAATTCCATTTATAAAGTGTTATCTAAAATAGTCAAATTCATAGAAAGAGAAAGTCATATCGTGGCTGCCAGGGCCTGGGGCAAGGAAGAGAGAGAGGAAGTGGCTGTTCATTGGTGTTAAGTTTCAGTTATGTGAGATGAATGTGTTCTAGAGATCTGTTGTGTAATATTGTACCTATAGCTAACATTTTGTTATTGTATACTTAAACATTTACTAGGAAGGTAGATCTCACGTTTGTTGTTCTTACTAAAATGAAACTAAAGTCTTGTGAATAAAGTGTTGTTGAGTGTACTTTTGAATTAAATCAGAACCAAGACTGTCTATGTAAATTTAGGAAAATCAATGAGACAATTAATTTAAAATATGTATAAAATGTACATGTGTAATTCTATAAAAGTTCATTTTAAAATTTCACTAATCCTGATTAACATTACTTGGAGTCCTCATTCTTAAGTGCTGCTATCTCTGTCTTTCACTGTCACTGCACCAGTGTGGGCCCCTCACCATTTTCTGTCTCTTACCTGAGCTGAGAAAACACAGGTCCTGCTGGGGATTAGATGTTTACTCTTATTCCCTGTCCATTGTCCAGGTGCTCATTCCTGTAGGTGCTCAGACCAATGTGTTGTCTGTTATTCATAGATGGGCCCCCATTTGCCTCTCCCTTTCCCTAAGAAAAGCCAGAGGCACAGTGACTACAGGAGCTAGAATCCAGTTGAAATGGGAAATGGGAAAAGATCAAAAAGGGCAGAGGCTACTGATCTCTACTCAGAGGTAGAGATATGATGATGGTCTGAGGACTAAGACCCAGACCAAAATCAAATGTAGCTAATTTCTTCTTAACATTTTGTGGCAACTGACCAAAGACCACAAGTCATATCTAATAGTGACCACAGAAATGTTGGCACTTTCATTGCATTTATTGGTAATGGGAGGTTTCTCTGTGGGTCTCCTGATGCCAGAGTCATTGCCATGGAGATGTTGCACTGGGTTTAATTAAACAGCTGAATTGATTGTGGAAAGTAGAGGCAAGTTATCAAATACCAAATTGCTCCAAATTGTACTCAAGCATTAGGGCTTGGGGAATGGAATGCTCTAAGACTTACTCTCAGATGTAACAATTTTCAAAAATTGACTATTTTAAGTTGTTTTCTCAATTTTATGCTACCAAAGGGTTGAAAGGTGTAATTCATGATGATAGGTATATTATAAAGCATGTTGGTTCAGCGTAAAATGTGCTTTTGCACTTATAATTGGGAATATATCTTTCGGTCAGGCTGAGAGGACCAATTGAGCAATGTTGCTTTTACAGTAAAGGCCCAGGTCAGGAAAAGTTGAAAGGAGATTGATTTCACAATTAACCACTGAGTTCATTTTTATTTCTCTTTATTCCATTATCCATAAACTAATATAACATACTGTTACACATAGGAGACACTAAAGATGTACTGAATGTTGGATGAATAAATGGTCACAGGTAGCATTATCCAAATTATATAAATGACCTCTTAGTTTAAACAAAAATGTCATCATTTATTTTCCAGTTTCCAAAATTTCTGGTTTCTACTTGCCTGTGGCTAAGCTAGAAATGGTTGATTTCAAAAGTAATGTCAATAAATGTTAAAGTTCCCTAACAATGGCTTAATGCATAGTAAGAACTCATCAACTATCTGATAAATTGAGAAATAATGATATTGAGAACAAATGTGAAAACAAAGGAATAACAAAAAAATGAGATAGAGAAATAATAAATAATAAAAGTGAAATTTTAGATATCTGATTCTGAATGCCAAACATTTTTGTTGTTGTTGTTATTGGTGTCCATCATTTACTCCAAATGCATGTAGTTTTTTTTTTTAACTTTTTTGAAAGTTTTTTTTATCAATGTATGATAGAGATGGAAAAAACTGTACATATTTGATGTATACAACTTGATGAATTTGATATAAGTATATATCCATGACCAGACAACCTTACCTGCCTCCTGCTAAAACTGTATGCAGGACAAGAAGCAACCATTAGAACCAGATATGGAAAAAGGCACTGGTTCCAAATTGGGAAAAGAATACATCAAAGGTGTATATTGTCACACTGCTTATTTACTTTATATGCAAAGTACATCATGCAAAATGCCAGGCTGGATGAAACACAAGCTGGAATAGATTGATGAGAGAAATACCAATAACTTCTGATGTGCAAATGACACCACTCTTATGGCAGAAAGTAAAGAACTAAGAGCCTCTTGATGAAAGTGAAAGAGGAGAGTGAAAAAGTTGGTTTAAAGCTCAACATTCAAAAAATGAAGATCATGGCATCCAGTCCCATCACTTCATGGCAAATAGAAGGGGAAACAATGGAAATAGTGGCAGACTTAATTTTTTTTAGCTCCAAAATCACTGCAGATGTTGACTGCAGCCATGAAATTAAAAGACGTTTTCTCCTTGTAAGAAAAGCTATGACCAACTTAGACAGCATATTAAAAAGCAGAGACATTACTTTGCCAACAAAGGTCTGTCTAGTCGAAGCTATGGTTTTTCCAGTAACCATGTATGGATGTGAGAGTTGGAACATAAAGAATTGATATTTTTGAACTGTGGTGTTGGAGAAGACTCTTGAGAGTCCCTTGCACTACAGGGAGAGCAAACCAATCAATCCTAAAGGAAATCAATCCTGAATATTCATTGGTGGGATTGATGCTTAACTTGAAGCTCCAATACTTTGGCCACCTGATGGGAAGCACTGACTCAATAGAAAAGACCCTAATCCCGGGAAAGATTGGAAGCAGGAGGAGAAGGGGATGACAGGGGATGAGATGGTTGGTTGGCATCACCGACTCAATGGACATGACTTTGAGCAAGCTCCGGGAAATGGTGAAGGACAGGGAAGCTTGGCATGCTGCATTCCATGGGGTCACAAAGAGTCGGACACAACTGAGCAACAAACAACAATATATATCCATTAAACAATCACCATCATTAAAACCATAGACATATTCATGACCTCCCAACATTTTCTCTAGCTAACTTTATTATCATTTATTATTAATTGTGGTAAGAAGACATAAGGCCTATCCTCTAAGCAAATTTTAAGTATACAATACACTACTGTTATCTCAAAGTAATATACTGTATAGTACATATCCAGGTATCTTGTTAACTGAAAATTTGTACCTTTTAACCAGCATCTCCACATTCCTTTATTCCCATCATCCTATTGTCTGCTTCTATGAGTTTAACTATTTCACAGATTCCACACATAAAGAGATCATGCAGTATTTCTCTTTCTGTGTCTGGCTTATTTCTCTTAGCATAACACTCTTGAAATTCACCCACGCTGTGGCAACTGTTAGGCTTTCCTTTCTTTTTATATTGTGCTCTCTCTATATATATCACATTTTAAAAATCTATTTTCTTTGATACATACCATTAGGTTGTTTTCATATCTTTGCTATTGTGACTGATGCTGCAATTAACATGGGGATGCAAGTATTGCTTTGTGATTCTAATTTCAATTCCTTTCCATAACTGCCTCAAAAGTGGGATATCTAGATCACAATATGATCAATACTTCTATTTGAAGTAATATTGAATTTTAAAAGAACTTCCATGCTGTCTTTCCTAATGGCTGTATCAATCTGTTTTTCCACCAACAGTGTACCTGAGTTACCCTTTCTCCACATCCTTGCCAATGTATTATCTTTTCATTGATAAAGGTCATTCTAACAGATGTGAGATGATATCTCACTATGGTTATAGTTTGCATTTCCCTCATGATTAATGAGTTTGAGTATTTTTTATACACCTTTGACTTTTTTTTTCAAATTGGGGAAAGCATAGCCTCTATTAATGGTTCTAGGAAACACTGGATAGCAACATGAAAAATAATAAAACAGGACCCTTTTGCTACACCACACATAAAAATGAACTCAAAATGGATTAAAAACTTAAACATAAGGCTTGAAACTATAAAATTCTTAGTAAAAAAATAGAGAAAATGCTTCTTAACATTTGCCATTGCAGGCTTTTTTAATATGTCCTCAAAAGTACACTTAACAAAAGCAAAAATAAGTAAGTAGAATTATGTCAAACAACTTCTGCACAGCAAAGAAACAATCAACAAATTAAAAAGACAATCTGTGAAATACAAAAATAGTTTTGCAAACAATGTACCTGGTAAAAGACTAATATCTAAAATATNTTGCAGGCTTTTTTAATATGTCCTCAAAAGTACACTTAACAAAAGCAAAAATAAGTAAGTAGAATTATGTCAAACAACTTCTGCACAGCAAAGAAACAATCAACAAATTAAAAAGACAATCTGTGAAATACAAAAATAGTTTTGCAAACAATGTACCTGGTAAAAGACTAATATCTAAAATATATAAGGAACTGTGTCACAAAAAGTGGCATTGAAACATGCATAATATCATTTATGAAGTGAATTACCAGTCCAGGTTCGATGCATGACACTGGATACTTGGGGCAGGTGCATTGGGCCGACTCAGAGGGATGGTACCAGGAGGGAAGTGGGAGGGAGGTTCAGGATGGGGAACACGTGTATACCTGTGGCGGATTCATATTGAGGTATGGCAAAACCAACACAATATTGTAAAGTAGTTAACCTTCAATTAAAATAAATAAATTTATATTTAAAAATTTGATTAAAATTAGGTGAATAAGCTTAGAGATTTTTCCAGAAAGAAATATAAATGGACACACCCACTACTTGGAGTAATATCCCAATTTTACTATATTTTAAATTTTGTTCTCATCTTCATTGAATTGCTTCATCCTGAAATTTCAGGAGGAGCAGGTAATGTTTACTAAGTCAGTCAGAACATTGGATTTTTCCTGTAGTGTTTGATTCAAGATGAGTACGTGATCCAAATCTGTTCAATCAAGATCAACAAGATTCAGTCTCCCAACGTTTGCTTTTACATCCAAAGAAGCGAATTATTTTTTTCCTCTGGACTAGATTTTGTGAGCTGAAGTTGTTAAAGCCTGCTGAGCTTAGGCTAAAAAAAAATGGAGGCAAGACTGAAGAAGCAGATCTATGCGACGCATCCAGATAACTAAGGATGACTGTTTGAACTCTGTATCAAATGTGGTGCCAGGACCACAGTAGCACTGAACTTTTCAAGCTTACATAAACCACATTATACTTTTTGTTAATGCCAGTTTGAATTGGATTATCTTTTATTTTCAGCCCAAAGAATCTTAAATTATAAGACCTGATTACATTCCATGACAGATGGAAGATGACTTAGAGTATGTCTTATTAAGGGAAAGCATTACTGTGTAAAAATATAAGCAATTAGAACAAAGGTAAATAATGATATCTTAATAAGGTAAATTTGGGAGGAACCATTACATAAAAATGTATACAAACATATGTATTAAATTTAATCTTAAAATTAAACAACAAGGTTCATACTAGCTAATTCAAAAAACACACAATTGAGTCTTATTGTTCTCAGATATAAAACATCTAAAGGATGTGATTTCCAATATTACTTCAAATAGAAGTATTGATCAGATTGATTAAATCATAAATAATCATTGGATATCCAGGCAGAATAAAAGATGTACAAAGCAATGTGACCACATCACACGTTGAAATATCAGCCTAATAGCCTAAATGAAAAGTGTAAGTTTATCTAGTCTCAGCCCACTCAGATCTCTGGTTTCTATGAACCATCGCTATGGATTTAAGAGTGGAGTCTCTATTTTGTACAACCCTCTGACTTTCCTGAAAGTAAGCTCTGCTGGCTCAAGGTCATCGTTCTATCATAAGGTCCCTGATTTGGGGCTCAGCTCAGGCTTCTTACTTCTTATGGAGAATCTCTGTGATTGTAATAATAATCTGTCTGTGAGTTGTCCACTCAGGTCATCAGTTGTGACTCTTCTTGTGGCTGTAGTTCCTTCTTTATATCTTTTGTTGTAGAAGATATTTTCTGCTAGCTTTCCAGCCTTTCTCATCAACAGTTGTAACTGATGAGGTTATAAATACTGTAATTTTGGTGTGTCCATAGAAGGAGTTAAGTTCAGAGTCTTCCTACTCCACCATCTTGTCCAATACACTCATAATGACTTTCCAGTGAAAATGATTCTGGTAGCTTTAAGTCTTTCTATCTTTCTTTTTTGATACAAAAGATTTCTTTGCCTATCAAATTGAAGTTCCATCCAAGACACTTTCATGAATATAACTTTGCTAACTTATTAACTCACACATATCATTTTGGGGAATGAGTACGCTAAGAAACTTTTCATAACAGTCTTCCCTTCCTTATTCCTCAATGTGTAGGCAAGTGGTTTGAGTAGAGAGGTGATCATTGTATAGGTCACTGCCACAAGCCGGTGTATGAGGAGTACAGGGATGCGAACCTCAATAGGTAAATGAAACACAGCAAGAGTGGACAATGACCACTGTGAGGTGGGAGGCCCAGGTGGTAAAGCCTTTACACCTCCTTATAGAGAGATCTTGGGGATGCTGGAGACAATGAAGACGTAGGAGATGAAGATCAGCACTAAGGGAACCAGCAAACCGGAATGCTGAGGAAGAAGATAACCATCTCCTTCAGGTTGGTGTCTGTGCAGCCTAGTTTTATGACTGGGGAAATGCTACAGAAGCAGTGGTTGATCTGACTGGAGGCACAGAAGGGAACACTAAACACCAAAGTGTTGACAACCACAGAGGTCAGGAAACCACAGAAGCTTGAGGCTAAAGCCAGCATGCAGGTGGCACAGCTTGCAATGAGTGTGTAGTTGAGAGGGTTGCAGATGGCAGTATAGTGATCACAGCCCATCACAGCATTTAGAAAACAGTTGGTACATGCCAAGCCCACAAAGAAATAAACAAGGAAGTTACTATATTCTGAGAAAAAAATAGTATTGTGGAAACAGCTGGTCAGCATTTTGGTACAATGAGCAAGATGTAACAGGTTTCAGAGCATGAGAAGACAAAGGAAAAGAAGTACATAGGAGTGTACAAAGCCTGATCCAAAGGAATGACAGCCATGGAGGTGGCACTGGCCATTAGAGTGGTCGGGTAGACCAGGAGGAAAAGAAGAAGAGACGGATCTGCAGATGTCCCAGCTTTGAGAAGCCTATAAGGATGGACTTGGTGGTCATATTCTGGTTTTACCTCACCAGTAGGCACTGGGAATCAAACTCAGACATCCTTACATCCAGAACAGAAAGAATATGACAAAAGTGAGGTGCTTCCATGGAAACCACAACTGCATTTCTGTACAAAGCTAACGATACTGATATGAAAACAATTAGTAATAAGTTAAGTACACTAATAAAGGAAGGAAGGGAAAGCAGGAGGCATGAGAAGCAGTGACATAAGTTTAAAAATATTCCAAGTTGATATTTGAATAAGTTTATTTCTATAATTGTTCTCATTCTTTGTATTATGATTTGCATGGAAGATACATACAAAGCACATTAAATCAATCAGTGAATTTAA
>SJYA01003050.1:416394-434543 GCA_006410615.1 Neotragus moschatus
CATTCCCTGCTGTCCCTGTGCACCAGGCCAGGAGATTTTCTTTGCACGCCCCAGAGTATCTTTAGTCTCTGCTTATACTTGACTCTTTGGCTGAGTGTAGAATTCTAGACTGAATGTTATTTCCCTGAGAATTTTGAAGGTATTACTCTGTTCTTTCAGGGTTGCTGTAAAATGTATTTCCCTTCTTATTCCCAACTTCTTGTATTTGAATTGTCTTTTTTTAATTGCAGTATCCAGTTTTTGGGTAATCCAGTTTAGTTTACCCAGTTATATACATATATGCATTCTTTTTCATAAATATTCTTTTCCATTGTGGTCTTTTGCAGGATATTGAATGTAACTCCCTGAGCTGTACTTTAGGACCTTCTTTATCCTGAATTGTCTTTTTATTCTAGAAGCTTTGAGAATCCTCTTTGTTTCTGGCGTTCTGAAAATTCACAGTGATGCAGCCTTGGGATGTTTATCATTCATTGTGCTGAGCGTTCTGCAAGCTCTCTCCATCTGCAACGTGTGTCCTTCAGTTCTAGAAATTTTCTTGTTCTTTTTCTGATCATAGTCTCTCTTTTGCTGTCTCTGTTCTTGCTGTTTGGAATGTCTGTTAACTGTCTGGTAGGGTTCTTAGAGTGATTCTCTAATTTTCTCTTTTTCCCTGTTGTCCATTTATTTGTTCCTGGATTCAGTTTTCTTTTTAACACTGTTTCTGTTTTATTGTTGTTTTTTTTTAATTTTTCACTATCATATATTTAATTTCCAGCCATAGTTCTTTTCTCTCTGTTTCTGTCTTTTCTTTCTTCTCTTTTTAAGACTNTCGGTAAGCACACAGGCACCATGCATCTCTCTTTCTCCCGCCAGGCTTTGATCCTGAAGGAGCTGTCCGTGATCCGTGACCACGCAGGGAGTGCCTGCCTCCGGGAGCTGGATAAGAGCAACAGCCCCCTCACCATGGCTCTGTGTGGCTCCAAAGGTGAGCACCTCCTCTGGCCGCTACTGTCACTGCCTCCCATGCGGGCTGGCTGGTTGCGCTCTGGAAAATGTGCATCAGGACTTCAGGCCTAGAATTCCCTGGTTGTTCGTCCAGTGGATAGGACTCGGTGCTTTCACTGCCCAGGCCCAGGTTCAATCCCNTGCCTGCCTCCGGGAGCTGGATAAGAGCAACAGCCCCCTCACCATGGCTCTGTGTGGCTCCAAAGGTGAGCACCTCCTCTGGCCGCTACTGTCACTGCCTCCCATGCGGGCTGGCTGGTTGCGCTCTGGAAAATGTGCATCAGGACTTCAGGCCTAGAATTCCCTGGTTGTTCGTCCAGTGGATAGGACTCGGTGCTTTCACTGCCCAGGCCCAGGTTCAATCCCTGGTCAGGGAACTAAGATCCCACAAGCCGGCACACCCCCCAAAAAAAGAGCTTCAGGCCTTTTGTTTACAAGGGTGTATCTTCTCAAGTAATGCTTAGAGAAGGAGATGGTTGTTTGCATTTTGAGAAAGTCTAACTCCTTTGGAGAAACTTGTTCATCATGTGTATGGATTTCTGAGTTTGAGGGTGCTTTGAGTAAACTTGGTCTTACTGTTTTTGAAGAAAGAAAGAAGAGCCAGGGATTTTTAAAATAATATGTTTGATGATAATTAGAGCCAGGGATTTTTAAAATAATATGTTTGATGATAATTAAATACACTTAAATTTTATAGTTAGCCAGGACCTGAAAGTGTTAGGTTTCATGATACTGCACTCAAATTCAGAACCCCGAGCTTTGCAAACTTCCGTTTTAACAAATTTTCGACAGAATCAAGTCCAGTCTCCTCGGCCTTGCCGTCCTTCACCACATGGTCTCCCTCCTTGCCCCTGGTGCATACCCGACACTCCTGTCCTGTGTCTCTGCTTCCCACTCTCTGACCCACTTTGGAACTCCTCCCCCATGTCCTCTATGTGCAAGTCATAACCTTCTCCCAGAGTCCAGCTGGTTGACGCTGCCTTCTCGAGTACTCCCCTGGAGGTCTCTCCTCCAGCCCCAGAGTGCTCATTCGCCCCTGAGCTCTAGCCCTGCCTGGCCTGCCTTGTGTTACTGACAGCTCCATCCTTGCTGTTCTGGTTCTGTCCTTTACTGTCCCTAGAGTATGAACTGGTTGAGGATGGGGGCTGTGCCCTGTTGCATTCCTGTCGTACCAACAGATCTGCTTGTACTTCAGTTACTGTGATTTTGGTAAATGAATGTTCCATTTCTGACCTGCTTCCCCAGGTTCCTTCATTAACATATCACAGATGATTGCCTGTGTGGGACAGCAAGCTATCAGTGGCTCTCGAGTGCCAGATGGCTTTGAAAACAGGTCTCTGCCTCACTTTGAAAAACACTCAAAGGTAAGCAGGAGTGGATCAAATACAACTTTGAAGGACAACCTTCAGCAGCACGAAAGAATGACCGAAGCTCTGGGGCTGCCAATTAGTCGACTCCTGGAGCTGGTATAGAGGGTGAGGACCACTCGGGGTTATTCCCTCTGCAGCCCAGACTTGATTGAGTCCTGTAGAAGGAGCCTCATGAAACTCGGAGGGGTAAAACTTGGACCAGTGCCCTTTTGTACATTTTCTCTTTTAAGGAGGAGGATGTCGGTTTCCTGTCCAACTTTATCTTAAGTAATCTGAATGTGGTGTTACCATCTGTGTGCATTCAACCTGTATGCTTATTTTAGGGAACACTTACATAAAAGTATAAAGATTGTTAAACAGTGAACATGTGAACCACAGTGAAACAACCAGGAAATTCCAGGTTCTCTCTGGAATTCCTAAACTGCCTGTAAATGACTTCTGAGTTCCGTTGGCCCTCGTGGTCTGGGCACTACTGTCAGCAGAGTGAGACAGACAGGCCTGTATTGGGGTTTTCTGAGATTCTGGGGTAGATAGCTATTAAACGAACAGCTGAGGAACTTAGAGCTGATTTGGTCACTTAGTAATTCTGGATGGAGTCAACTCTTATGCACACTAAAACACGGATGCCCCAGCTGCTCCTGGCCTGAGGAGCTGTAAGACTTATGGCCAGCCCCTCCTGGGGAGAGGGGACTGCTGTGCTGAAATTGACAGACACTGTCTGTATCAGGTGGCCCAAGATCAGAATTTACTAGAGGCCAGGCAGCCAGCAAGTCACTGGAGTGGTACCTGACTGTGCCTATATGGCTCGGAGTCAAAACCTGACCAATTTAGCAGAGATGCCAAGGACATCTAGTGCCAGACTTTGGGGGAGATGGTACTTGCCTAGAAGTGCTTTTGAGTATGCTAGTTGCCCCTTAAGTGAAATGGGGCAAAAGGATTTTAGCCTATTCGTCTGAGTTGTCCTCCAAGGAACATGAACCTGTCCAGATCAAAGGCCATTGGGCATTTCATAGGCTGTGTTTCATATGTGGGTTTTTTTGGTTTTTTACAGTTTTTTTTTTTTCCTTTATGTTAATATTCACCCACTTAAAATGTAGAATTCAGCAGCTTCATGTGTTCACGGAGTTGTGTGATCATCATCATCATTTAAATTTTAGGATATTTTCAACAGCCCAAAAATGAATCCCCATAAACTATGGCAGCACACAGCTATGTTTTGGAAGTGGACAGGTCCGGCCTGTCGGCAGGTATCCTAGGAATAGTCATTTCCTGGGAGAAAGCCAGGGTGCCCTCTAAACTGAGACCCGTGACTGCCTGCCTGCTTTAGGAGTAGCAGCCCAAGCTTCGGTGTCCCTGTCCCGAGCCACCTGGCTGCCACTGCCGTGAGCACCAGCCCTGGCTGGGAACTCCCTCTCCTTTTCTCTGGTAAGGATGGTTTGAACTAAATTATTTCTTCTTTAGGAAAGGGTATAAAACATGGGAGTGCATTGGCCAGGTATTTATAGTCTAAAGGTGAGGTATTTTCTGATTTGAATGGGTCTTGGAATTGGGGACCTTAAACTTTATTTATTAGATTTTTCTTTTTTTTTTTTTTTTCCTACCTACCTCTCTTTAGCTCCCAGCTGCCAAAGGCTTTGTGGCTAATAGCTTTTATTCTGGCTTGACACCAACGGAGTTTTTCTTCCACACGATGGCTGGCCGGGAAGGTCTGGTCGACACAGCCGTGAAGACAGCTGAAACAGGATACATGCAGGTAACCTGAAGAAGTGCAGGCCGTTAGCAGTGAAGACCGGAGGAGGCAATGGCACCCCACTCCAGTTCTCTTGCCTGGAAAATCCCATGGACGGAGGAGCCTGGTAGGCTGCAATCCATGGGGTCGCTAAGAGTCAGACACGACTGAGTGACTTCACTGTCACTTTTCACTTTCATGCACTGGAGAAGGAAATGGCAACCTACTCCAGTGTTCTTGCCTGGAGAATCCCAGAGACGGAGCAGCCCAGTGGGCTGCCGGCTATGTGGTCGCACAGAGTCGGACACGACTGAAGCGACTTAGCAGCAGCAGCAGTGAAGCCGGACAGGTCTGCGGATCTTGACTGCTGAGTGTTTGCTGTTTTTCCACCTGACTTCTGATTTATTAAGTCTTGGCATTTAAAAGGAAAAACTGAGAGATGTAGATGCCCTAAAAATAAACAACAGAAAAAAGTAAGATGTTAAAAAAAAAAAGTTCAAAATCAGTGTCTCCTTCAAATGGTGCAGAAAAGGCTGGAACCACATGTACTAAAGCCCTGCTGGAGGAGAAGAGGGACTGGAAGCCCCCAGCACGTCACCTCCCTGAGCCACTACTTGCTAATACACTGAGATATTAGTATGGGTGCGTATTAGTGACAATACCCACCTCCTGACTACACACTGAGAGGGCTGTGCTCACCGTGTGGCGGTTTATGTAATCTATCATTAATGTCACTCTAAGGGACTCAGAGAACCTGTTCCACTGCCCGCAGGAGGGCTTGGGCACTTGGCGGGCTGACTCGTTCTCCGTTGTGTGTTTAGTTGTAAGAGAGCAGTCTTTGGCGATAGGGCTGGGCTACGCGCTTTTTATGCCTGTGTTTCTGAGACTGCCACAAAGGTACGTCCTAGACAGCAGGGAGGTGAGAACACACCCCGCTCTGTGCTTCCATAAGACCACAAGCGAAGGATCTCTCTCCAGCCTCTAGTTCTCATTTCTACCTTGTACTCCATAATCTACATTTTGTTTTTCGTTTTGCAGTTGGTTTTGGTTTGTGTTTTTGATGATTTTATCTGCTTACAATGCATGCTGAGGTTAACACTCCAAGTTGCTAGGCCATGAACTGCTGTGCTTTTGTGTCCCTTTTCTCCCTACCGTGGACTGAGAAGCACAGCCCCCGGCAAGCAGGGAAACCAGGACCGATAAACCAGAGCTGAGTGATGAGTGAATGAGTAAGCCAGGGTACACAAGGCTGATGAGAGCGAAAGGGGCTCGAGTCAGCACCCGCCTGTCCCCGTAGCCTCTCGTGTGTCCCCATGTAGCGCTGCTGGCGACGCTTCCCTCTAACCATCTTTCAATGGGAAATCGCTCTTCAGCTTCAGAGTGTGCCTTTGTCAGAAGCCTAACAGACTGTGAAATGCTTTTAACACTCTTGCCTGAATGTCTGTTGACTTTATTTTTTGTCCTTTACCTTTCTGAAGTCGAGAGTATGACTTTCCCAGAGTGGCTTGTTAACCTGGAACAAATTACTTCTGGCATGAGGGATTTTTGTTTTGAAGTTGCCTGAAGGAAGATATCTTTCCCTTTAACTCATTGAACCCCTTCACCCCACTGGCTGGAGAGTTCTGCTGGTAGAAGGTTCTCCCTAAGCAGGTTTGAGAAATGCCTGCTGCCTGCTGGTTCAAACACAGCACTAGTCCTGTTCTCTCTTCTTACCCATCTGTCCCAGAAGAGGGCCTGCACCGGATCCTCTGTAATTCGTATTGCAGTCCACAGGGGTCCCGGATTAAGTTGTGTTTAGAAATGCAAAGCAGTTGCATTAGTCTAAACCTTAGGGAGACAGGGAAGGCAAAGCAGCCTAGGAAACCAGTGTTTGCAGAGTCCTTTGGGGGTGATAGGGTTTAAATTGCATGTATTCTAAAACACACTGGAGCGTGGAGCATAGTCTAAATCCCACTGCACAGGCTAGTGAGGCACTTGGGGGGCCGTTCTTGAGGTCAGGGACTCTTTTTAAGGGATTTCTAATGAAATGTTTTTATGTGATTAAAAGCACTGGTAGCCTTGAAACTCCGTTGCAAATATCAACCTTCGTGCACGTGACTAGTGCTCTCAGAGCACCTGAACTTTTATCTCCTCTCCTTCCCTTCCTCAGAGAAGGCTCGTCAAATCCCTGGAAGACCTTTGTTCACAGTATGACCTGACAGTCCGCAGCTCTACAGGTGATATCATCCAGTTCATCTACGGGGGAGACGGCTTAGACCCTGCAGCCATGGAGGGAAAAGATGAGCCCTTAGAGTTTAAAAGGGTTCTGGACAACATCAAAGTAAGATTAAGCATTATATCTGTGAGCGTTTTCAAGTACATTTCCTTAGAATGGATGTGCCCTTGGCTTAGCATACAGTTAACGCTGTCATATGTACCCAGCCGCTGCGATGGTGTTAGTCTTTTTTATTCACCTTGCATAATTTCCCCCAGGTATTAAGGAGAGAGAGTTACTCAGTTTCAAAGTCTAGTTGTTGGTAGTGAACCAGTGCCAGTGGGAGAGGCCTTGGTGGTCTTGTCAGCGTCTCGCAGAGGACGATAGAGACCATGTGAAAGTCATGGGTGTGAGGAAGCAGGCCTGCTTCACAGTTTTAACAGGAGATGTAATTTAGAGCAAGCTTTTTGAGAGGTAGCTGGACAGTGTTGATCTGAACTTAAATCTGGGTGCCCTTGAGCGACACTTAAATTTCACTGATAGGAATTTGCCCTGCAGAAGTGACCTAAATGTGCCAAGAATGCTCTTCCAGCGTTGTTTGTAGCAGATACAGGCCATCTGTGGAGGGCAGGCCAAGCATGGAATGGTCTGTCCACATGTTAGGGTGCAGTGTAACCATTAAAACTTTGAGGGGAAACCCATGAGCTTGGGGGTGGAGAGGTATTTTCACACTTGAAATTTTTTTTTTCATAACAGCAGTTTATGGTTTTAGTACAGATCTGGGGCGGGGTGAAGGTTGGGAAGGAATGACACAATACTCACTGAATAGCCCACAGGCTATTAGGTAAGGTGGAGTATCAGTTTATGCTGTTTTCACCTGCATATTAAAGGCATTTTGTCTTTGTTTTGAAAGACGGAAACATCACAGGTTGCTGAGAGCTCTGGGTGAGGTGGTTTTGTCTCTTATAAACTCCTTCACTGAACACTGCCCCCTGCCCGCCTCCACATCACAATTTTCTTTTGATACTCAGGCAGTCTTCCCATGCCGGAGCGAGCCTGCTCTCAGTAAGAACGAGCTGCTTCTGAGCGCCGAGTCCATCATGAAGAAGAAGGAGTTTCTCTGCTGCCAGGACAGCTTCCTGCAGGTGAGCTCTGCGGGGGCTGCGCGTCCAGCTTGGCCGTCACCAAGGAGTCATTCTCCAGGCGCCGGCAGTGAAGTGTCTAAGCTGGGGCTGTTTATGTCAGAGTGGTTCCTGTTAGAAGATTAAGAGCGGCCTGGGCAGGAGAATCTCAGCAGTCAGCATAAAGAATTTATCTCTTGTCTTTTTTAGTTTGTCTTTTGCACAAGTGTCTCTCTGGTAGAAGACAAGTGCTCTAGTTAAGAGAACTGATTTTTGTTTTAACCCTGTTCCTATCCCCCCCTGCCACCTAGTCTCTCATCTTGTAGGCCAACTCTTCTCTCCGTGGCTTTGAAATCCAGTAATTGGTAATAGTAAGAGCATTGTTTTAATGCCGTTTATTGTGTCTTATACAATCAATGATGCAATAGTGTTTGTTTAATACCATCATTATTTTAAATTGCTTTCTTTCTTGCCACAGTATGGGTTAGAAACGCACAGTCATCCTTCCTTTTTCTTCCAGGGGCCTGTTACCTTGACATCCTCTTGGTTTTTTAGTTTGTTTTTATTTCACAGACCTCCTCCTTTCTGTTGATAATCATGTTTATGATCAAAAGCAAAGGATTACATGATTCCCTGCGTATACTGATTGCGATTCAAATATAGCACAAAATATATCCCTTGAAGTATATAAAAAAGAAAAACAGTAAGACACTTACCTAAGGATATTTTAGTTAAAAGCTCTTCACTCTTTGACATGGTAAGATACAAAAGGTGAAAAAGAGACTCTTCCAGATTTTAACACATTTAAAATTAAGAGCCTAGCTACGCTGAGTGCCTTCATTTTGTTTTTGTTGCTTCACAGTTGTTTTAAGTAACAAATGAGAGGTGTGATTTGGTTTTTCTCCATGACTGTATTCACTTATTTATGTTTCTGTTTTTCCTCGAAGACCTTAACTGAGACAGGCTATGAGAAGTACAACGAGGTAACGTGCTTCTGTGCTGTGGCTGCCGAGCAGGGGGCATAGCTGTGCTGTAGCCAGCGATCTGCCAGCCCCAGGCACTGCAGGGCGCTGTCCCAGTCCAGCCGCAGGGCTTCCCCTCTGTCACTGGGCCCAGGCCCTTCCTTGTCTTAGATATGGTTTGACAGTGGCCCCTGACCAGCAGCACTTGTTCATCCGTCCCTCCCCGTCTGTCACACGCCCATAGATCCAGGGCCGCAGAGGTGGCGGAACACGTCCTCACCCCCCAGTCACTCAGTCTGAGCTCAGGTTTGCCGAGGGATTCCAAAATTCACTGACTAGAACAGATTCATCTGAGCCGAGAAAACGCTGTCTGGCTGTGGTGTCAGAGCTGGGGAGGCAGAGAGAACTCCCGGGTAGTGCTGAGCCCTAGCCCTGCCAGAAGCCGACAGCCAGGCTCACACACACGCTGCGGGCCGAGTGTGAGCATTAGCTGCTGGTCAGCCGTGTGATTAACAGCCTGCCAGTTGCCGTGTTCTGAGTTCCCTTGGTATGCATGGGTTGATCCTGCTGAGTTCTTAGTAACTTATCTCAGTTTCCCCTTCCAAAAAGGGAGCTTTTTTCCTTTTAACCTAACTTCCAGAATATCTGCCATAACTCTTGGGTGAAGGAACTCTTTCCTTTTAGCAAAGCCGCTGCCAGAAGCATGTCCACATGGGGGACAGCTGAAAGCTGTCCTCTGCAGCACCCGAACTGGGGAATGGTGTGAGATGTGTGCTCTTGACTGCTCGTATGTACAGACTTCCTCAACAGATGAAAACCCCTGGATCAGCTTGGCCTTGGGTTCTGGCCCCGGTTTCCCTGTGCCAACAGGTGGGGCAGCCTTGAACACCTAGCAGGCGAATGGCGACATCTGGGTCAGGAGGGCTTTCAGAGGCTCTCCCTGAAGGATGCGACCACAGCTAGATAAGTAGGCTCAGGGAAGAAGTCACGCGTTGGAGGAAGCTCTTAATACTGAATAATACGGAGCAGACACTAGGTGGCCGCAGGTTTTATTGCTGATGAGGCCCCCACTTGAAGGCAGAGCCTCCTCAGGGGAGACTGTCCCACCACCTTCTCCAGCTCTAAGTTCTACCTCTGATTTGTAACAACTAACTATATCTGAAAAATGTGGCCTCAAACCTGTAATTAACAAGTAAGCCTGTAGAGTCTCTCTTTAAAAAGAGTTTCTTGAGAATTTTCAAGTTCTTTTAAATATTTAGTTTAAGTTCTTGAATAAAAGTCTTTCTGCATAGAATGATGGCTGAGTGGCATGGTAACCTTCCACTCTTTGTCAGTGAGGGGAGTTGACCGACAGGGACAGTCATGGGAAGCCTGTGTTCATGAACAGGGGACAGCCCAGGTGTGATGGAGTCCGCCCTTATAGCCCCCCGATCACCTGGGCTCCTGGGAGCCAGCCTGAAGTGTCCAGCGGGCCAAGACAGCTTTGCGGAAAACCCCTCCCCTGAGTGTAGACTGTGCAGAAACATTTGACTTTGTAGAGAGGCCTGTTCCCTTGGCCAAGCTCTGACCTTATTTGGCCCAAATGCCCTCCACTCTAGAGTGATGGAGCCGGTATCCTGCCGCCCCACAGGGAGAGCGCACCACACTGGGCAGCAAGTGACTAAGAAGAGCTTGTGGTCACAGACCCTGTGGACCCCAGAAGTCTGAGTTTTTTGCTTTCAAAAAAGATAGTAACTAGAAATTGCTCACTAGTCTATGGGAGGCTAGAGAGATTTATTTTAGCAATGGTAGGACAATACCCAGCTAGTTAAGTCTCAAGCTCTCTTGAAGTGCCTTATAGAATTTTATTTTTGCGAAAGTGGGCTTCTGGTCCAGTCTGCCCTTTGAAACATTTATTTCAGATGAAACTTTGGATATTTTCAGCTGTGATATAGATTGAGTAGACACTGGGCAGGCATGCTGGTCTTCTCCTATAGTTATCCTCAATTGAGAAACAAGACCTAGTGAGGCTTTGCAGCCATCAAAACAGTTGTCCACCCTTGGGCCTGCCCAGGGATTTGTCCAGATGTGTGGATCTGACCTCAGCCAGCCGCACAAAGCAGCTGGATGCCTGCACTTGGCCAGAGTGCCCCCCAACCCCCAATTTGTCCAAAATCATTGAGGGAAATCATATTTCCCTGAGGGTCACTGAGAGGAAGCATAGTCTATCCACCCTTTCCCTTACTGTCAGAAACACCCCTGGATCAAACCAGAGCAGCAGATGTGCTTTCTCTGAAGGATGCAGCTGCTAGAATGCACGTGTCCTCGGCACACCTGAGGGTGCTCCAGGAGTCAGTCCCACGGTGCGTGGTATGTGCGGCAACAGGGCATGGATATGCGTGGCCCATTAAACATACCACACCCCCTGTGAAAACTCCTTCAAAGGAGATCCTGGCTGCTCCTGGTTCTAGGAGCAACCACAAGGCTATTTCACAGACATGTACCAAAGTATAAAGCATATGGGGCTTCCCCTTAGAATAGTTACCAGAAAACCTAGGCCTGTCATTTCTAGCCATGCCCTGTGGATCTTCCATACAATATAAATTCTCTTCACCTTCTTTCTTGCTCCACTTTGTCATCATCCCAGGGCTTAGAGCCCTATTCTTAAAATACAGCGGGAGCAACATATAGGCTGATGTTTCATTTCCAGCTTTGAGGGTGATTTCCTGGAGGCCTTACAAAGTTCTGAGCATGAGACAGGGGAGCAAGGCAGAGGTGAGGGTCAGAGATAGAGCTGGGACCTGGGCGTGTTTCCTTTGAAANTCGTCTTTTCATAGGGAAACTCCCAGCATATTTGGCAAGGGCTGGCTGCCTTGTCCACCTGCAGCACCATGTGTGAGCAGAGCTCGTAGGTCTCCAGTCATTCCACGCTGACCACAAGTAGCCACACAGTGCTCACTGTCGTCGTTGGACCCCTCCGAGCATTACTCCCCCTCATCTGTACCTGTAACTGATCTGTGTCCGGTTCTTCCTCTGTCACAAGCCCAACCTGGGTCCTTGCCAATTCCTTCCTGACCCTGACGGCGCACGTATTTTTTCTGTTGAAAGATAATCAGAAACCTCCCCAGCAGTTTGGGGGTTTTAGTTTTCTCTTTTTTTTTGGCCATGGCACAAGGCTTGCAGGATCTTAGTCCCTGGGGGTTGAACCTGGTCCCTGGCAGTGAAAGTACAAAGTCCTAATCACTGGAGTGCCAGGGAATTCCCTGGTTTTGTCTTTTAATTGAGGTGTAGTTGACCTATATGTAAAAGCTTATAAAATGAGTATATTTAAATGGGCTTTATATAAAATTGTTGCATCTCTTTTGTTTAATTGTATTAATGGAGTAGGGGCCACCCAGGTGGCTTAGTCGTAAAGAATCCTCCTGCCAAGCAGGAGACTCGGGTTCAATCCCTGGGTCAAGAAGATCCCCATAGAGAAGGAAATGGCCACCGATTCCAGTATTCTTGCTTGGGAAAATTCCATGGAAAGAGGAGCCTTGTGTGCTGCAGTCCATGGGATCACAAAGAGTTGGACACAACTTGGCCAACTAAACAAGCAACAAATAGTTGACCTACAACATTATGCAAGTTTCAGGTGCAAACATAGCAATTCAATATTTCTGTATATTGCAAAAAGATCACCACGGTACATCTGGTTACCATCTGCTTCTGTACAAAGATATTGCATCATCATTAACTGTAGTCCCCAGGCTGTACATTTCATCCTGTCTTGTCTTTTCAGGGCACAGATGGAGCCAGGTTCCGCGGTGGGTGCGCTCTGTGCCCAGAGCATTGGCGAGCCGGGCACCCAGATGACCCTGAAGACTTTCCACTTTGCGGGCGTGGCCTCCATGAACATCACCCTGGGCGTGCCCCGCATCAAAGAGATCATCAACGCCTCCAAGGCCATCAGGTGCCCTCATCCGTTTCCCTCTTGTTCTCACACTCAGCTGTCAGGTCCTGGGGAAACAACGTTTCTCTTGTCCCGAGTGGGTGTCTGATAAATGCGAGCGACGGCAGCTCAGCCTCTGGAGTGACACGTGCTAGAGTTGATCGTATTGTGGCTCTTAAAAAACCCCGAGACAGTGTCCAAACTGGAGAGAGTCAAACCTGAAGCGAAAGAGAAACCTGAAAAAATGCCTGGAAAGACTGGAATCATGAGTCACTGTAGACTTCATCCGTTTGATGTTGTTACTGCTAGCTTCACTAGTCCTGATGATGTGTCTGCGACTCGATTTGGGGCTGTATTCTGCGACAACACTCCCCCCAGCCCAGATCCCACCCCTGGTGATTTCGTGATAGAATTTATAGGTGACCTGAAACTAGGAAAGATAGAAATATTTTATAGCACTTTCAGTGACAAAATCATGTCTTACCTATGATCTGAATGTAACGAAATGACAGTACAGCATTAAAGGAGAGAACGCTGTACTTGGTTCTGGAACAGCAGCTGTCCACGTGCCGGGTAGCAGGAGCTCTGCCTGCGTCTAGGTCAGTCAGATCACCCAGGAGGGTGTGTTCAGGGGATGCCATCCAGGATGGCAAGGGTGGAAGTGGCTAACTAGTAGCTGGAGGAGCCAGAGGTGTCCTGAAGGGGGGATTATGGGGGTGGAGTGGGGTAAGCTGTAAGTGACACGATTTTGTCACTGTGCATGCCATAGTATACAAACCTGTAGTATACAAAGGGTCAGTTTACTCAGGCAACAACTGAAGTAACTACGTATTAGGACCAAAGAGGAAAAGGTAGGTTTGCTTGGCCAGGAAGACTGTTCTGAAAGCCACTCACTCACTAATGGAGTGGCTTGCCTCATGAGCACGGGTGTGTGCAGCCCTCAAGACTGCTCCTGACTCCAGTGAGCGCTCAGGACAGTAAATTGCACTTGCTGTTAAGGTTCCAAACTCACCCGGGCTTGACGCAGTGTGGTCCTCAAGCAGCCTCGTAATGCTTTGCCCTTCCTCCCCACAGCACTCCCATCATCACAGCACAGCTGGACAAGGACGACGACGCAGACTATGCTCGTCTGGTGAAAGGGAGAATTGAGAAAACCCTCTTGGGAGAGGTAAGAAGAAACCCCTCTCGATCATAAGAAAACTAAACCAGCAGCATCGCCAGGACGTGTGAGAACCACTGGTAGTAAATTTACCAATGCGTGTGTCCACGCTGCTCTGTGTCCTTAAAGACGAGAGGGAGCCTCGCATGCTCTGAGGGATGGGGAAGCGACTGACGAATGCTCTGATCTTTTGACACCGCAGATTTCAGAGTATATTGAAGAAGTGTTTCTTCCTGATGATTGCTTCATTCTCATCAAGCTCTCCCTAGAACGGATCAGACTTCTGAGGCTGGAAGTGAGTCCCGTCATTAAATGCGTGAAGGAAGTCATCCCCTTTCAGTCCCAGGACAGGTGCCGATGANCCGCAGATTTCAGAGTATATTGAAGAAGTGTTTCTTCCTGATGATTGCTTCATTCTCATCAAGCTCTCCCTAGAACGGATCAGACTTCTGAGGCTGGAAGTGAGTCCCGTCATTAAATGCGTGAAGGAAGTCATCCCCTTTCAGTCCCAGGACAGGTGCCGATGAACTAGGGCCAGAGCTCTGCATAGCACGGGAACCCCCAAAGAGGCTTCCCCTTGGTGTCTGCCCTCTGGATCTGTTTTACCTTCACATTCTGTCTACCCCTGACCCTGGCACCGATGTGACCACCTAGAGGCACACAGGAAATTAGTGGAGGTGGTGTGCAGACCACAGTGCCCATTTGCTGTGGCACAGCATGCCAGCAGTCGGAAGGACCATAGTGCCAGCCGTGTTTTACCCACCCGTGGGCGCCCAGCGCAGCAACGGCTGCCTCAGGATCTGTGGGTTGACCTGGCTGCTGCTTATTGGCATTTATAAACGGGTAACAGTGGCAAAATGGATTTAGGAGGGGCGGGTGGTGGGATCTACTTTTTTAGTGAATGAAGCAGAGGTGTGTGTACAGTACATACACATACGTACATCTCTGGTTTTAAGATGTCACAGTACGAAAAAGACATGATGAGGAGAGAGCCTGGGGGAGGATAATTAAAAAGGCTCCTTAGAGGGGCAGGGTGCGGAAAGGCCGAGAAACACAGGAACCACAGCCTCCAGATCCCGCCAGTAACCTCCCGGGCGTGCGGCCCGCACAGGTGAATGCTGAGACAGTGAGGTACTCCATCTGCATGTCCAAGCTGCGCGTGAAGCCCGGCGACGTGGCCGTGCACGGCGAAGCAGTGGTGTGTGTCACCCCCCGAGAGAACAGCAAGAGCTCCATGTACTACGTGCTACAGTTCCTGAAAGAGGATCTCCCCAAGGTGAGTGGCAGGCCGCCTCCCCAGGTGGTCAGGCCTAACTCGGGGAGCACGTTCGTCTCTAAGCTGCAGAGCCAGGCGTCGGGGCGCGTAAGGGCTGCTGAGACTGCGGGTGGCGCCCTGTTCCTTCGTTTCCTTGCCACATCCCTGAGGAGTCAGGCAGGTTCAGGTTGCCGTCTCGGCACTGCCTCACCATTCTGCCTATTCAGCTTTTCTCTCTTCTCTCATGAAACTGGTGGTGGGAGAGGGCACGACCCCCTGAGCTTCTGCTTTCCCGCCTGCCCACCCCCCAGTGGCTCAGGCAGCACACAGGCACTCCCAGTTTTGGTGCGTCCCTGACAGTCACCTCTGAGACGGGGTGATCAAGACCACAAACGCAGGCTGTGACAGCCCCAGTTCTCGCAGCCACAGTGGTCTCCCGGGCTGCTGGGTGGGCAGGGCCGCGCGTGCTGCGGGTCGCAAGCCCTGTGTCTGTGTGCAGGTGGTGGTGCAGGGCATCCCGGAGGTGTCCCGAGCTGTCATCCACATCGACGAGCAGAGTGGGAAGGAGAGGTACAAGCTCCTGGTGGAGGGTGACAACCTGCGGGCCGTCATGGCCACCCACGGCGTGAAGGGCACCCGGACCACCTCCAACAACACGTATGAGGTAGCGCTCACGGCCAAGGCCCTGCAGCCGTCCCAGCACATTCCCCTGACCCTGCCGGTCACTCCGGGTCTGCACCGAAGACTACCCCACACTGCATCTCTGGGGAGGGACACGGTGCCGGGAACCTGCAGGGCAGAGGAGGCTATGGGGGGAGGCTGGGGAGCCCTGGACGTGGCTGCCTCCATTCACCTCTGCCCTCCGCAGGTGGAGAAGACCCTGGGCATCGAAGCTGCCCGGACAACTATCATCAACGAGATCCAGTATACGATGGTCAACCACGGCATGAGCATCGACCGGCGGCACGTGATGCTGCTCTCCGACCTCATGACCTACAAGGTGCGTGGGGGCCTCGTGGCTGCTATCACAAACCCAGTCTCAGGAGCACGAGGCTTGGAGGACATCTACAGTGCCTGGCTGTGATGACCACCATTAGCCCAAAACCAGAGTACAGTGGTCCAACTGGGCATGCTGGTAAAATTCCAGTGTGGAAATTGCAACCGCATGGCAGGAGGCAGGGCATGGTGTCTATCCTAAAAGAGAATCAGCCATTGCCAGAAGCCTAAGGATTCCGTGACACACTGAGGTCTGTGTCCTGTCGAAGCCATTGCTCATACTTCTATAGCCGTTTCTAGGTGAAAACCCAACTGGGGCACTGAGTTTGGTTGGTTTTTGTTCTTGTCTCTTGTACCAAAACTCTTTCCTCTATCGGTGCCATAAGGCACAATGTCCACAGACANAAGGATTCCGTGACACACTGAGGTCTGTGTCCTGTCGAAGCCATTGCTCATACTTCTATAGCCGTTTCTAGGTGAAAACCCAACTGGGGCACTGAGTTTGGTTGGTTTTTGTTCTTGTCTCTTGTACCAAAACTCTTTCCTCTATCGGTGCCATAAGGCACAATGTCCACAGACAAACTCGTGCTGTATTGCGGCAAATTCAGAAACCGGGCGGGAGAAGTGGCCCACTCCCTGCCACCCGGTAGTAAAGACAGTCATCAAGTCTCCCTTTCCATTTCTGTTCTATACGCACATATTAGATTACTACAGGGAGACAGTAAAAATGAGCATGTCGTTTTTATTGAACATTATAAGTATTTTCCACACTGCCATGTAGTTTTATACTTTTTTAATGATGGGTCAATATTCCTTTGAATGAAAGTACCTAAATTTACTTGTTTCCCTACTTTGAGGGTTTTAAATTATTTGGGTCTTTATTTCTTTGAGCCATAAGAAACCTCTTCAGAAGTATTTTTTTTTTTTCTTTCAGGCGGGGAGGGGTGCAATTTAGTTCCCTGACCAGGATTTGAACCCAGACCTTCAGTGGTGAAAGTGCAGGGTCCTAATCACTGGACCAGCAGGAAATTCCCTGCTTTTCAGCTTTTGTCTAGTTTATTTTCATTGGCGTATGGTTGCTTTGCAACGTTGTGTTAGTTTCTGTTGTACAAGCAAAGTGAATCAGTCTCACACACACACACACACATCCACTCTGTAGTTTCCAGCTCTCAATTCTTTGTCCCAGTGGCCCCGGGCTGCCAGTGCCAGGATCTGTGCTGTCGGTGCCAGTGACCTCAGAGGGACACAGGTGGGACAGATGGTCATTAGGGTCCTTCTCAAACCTGGATTGTGACTTGAACAGCAGCCTGGCTGCTTTTTGCTGCTTCTGTTGAGGGGCACAGGGGCTGCATTCTGCACCTGGCAGGAGTCCCCACTCTGGCTCTCTCCCTCGGCACAGGGTGAAGTCCTGGGCATCACCAGGTTTGGCCTGGCCAAGATGAAGGAGAGCGTGCTGATGCTGGCCTCGTTTGAGAAGACGGCCGACCACCTCTTTGACGCTGCCTACTTTGGGCAGAAGGACTCTGTGTGTGGTAGGTTTGGTGCTTGCAGCAGCCTCAGCAGAGGCCTTTGTGGGTTTTTGTTGGTTTTTTGTTTTGTTTTTTATAGTTTAAACCATGGCCAGGGCTTCTCAAGAGGTGGAGAAACTGAGCAGGCAGAGCTTTGACTTGTTTAAGAGTAAAGTCGTAGCTCNCAGGTGCCAGTGCTTGGGTGAAGCGGCCACCCAGACAGGAAGGGTATGGCCCACATGGGGGTGGGCACCTGCTGGAGTGGATATTCCCCAGGTGGCTGCAGCAGGTCTCTCAGAGGACATCTGTGATGAGAACACACGTGAGACGGTGAGGAAGGACACAGCAGGGCATCCCAGGAAGACCCGTGTTTCACTGCCTGCTTGGGCTTCTGCCAGAGACTGCGCCATCCATTGCTGGTGGGGTTTTCAAGGCTTACAAGGGGGTTTTGTGAAACACCAGAAAGAAACGTACATAGCTTGTCTTCTAGAGAGCACAGGGGTTTGCTTACAGAGACAGTGGTTCTTTGCACCAAATTTGGTCCTTGGGATTGGCCTAGGGTCACAGAGAAGGAACTGTGGCAAGAATGTTCCTTGGAGCCTGTCCTTCCCTTCCCTGCCCAGAGCCAAGCTTCTCACTCTGGCTTTTCCTTCCCTCCCTGGGGGCCTGGGAAGACCTAGGCTCCCTGGTCAGAAGTGAGGTGATATGAAAAGAGGAGCTTTGACCCTGTTTTCTGGCTCCCTGCTCTTGGGAAGAAGGTCAACCTCTGAAACGATGGCTGGTGCATCTCGCTGTGTTAAGCTACTGGAAGACGCAACAACGCAGACCAAAGAGATGAGCATCTGTTTTTGAGTGAGAAGCTGGTTTGGCTGATTAAAGAGGATGTGGTAAAAGAAAAGAGGGAAGCTCAAAGAATTCAAGCAGTGTTTTATAGAGTTACATTCTCTGGTCATGCCCTAGT
>SJYA01003050.1:436088-488481 GCA_006410615.1 Neotragus moschatus
TCAGTTCAGTTCAGTTCAGTCGCTCAGTCGTGTCCAACTCTTTGCGACCCCATGAATCGCAGCACGCCAGACCTCCCTGTCCATCACCAGCTCCCGGAGTTCACTCAGACTCACATCCATTGAGTCAGTGATGCTATCCAGCCATTTCATCCTCTGTCGTCCCCTTCTCCTGCCCCCAGTCCCTCCCAGCATCAGACTCTTTTCCAATGAGTCAACTCTTCGCATGAGGTGGCCAAAGTACTGGAGTTTCAGCTTCAGCATCATTCCTTCCAAAGAAATCCCAGGTTGATCTTCAGAATGGACTGGTTGGATCTCCTTGCAGTCCAAGGGACTCTCAAGAGTCTTCTCCAACACCACAGTTCAAAAGCATCAATTCTTAGGCTCTCAGGCTTCTTCACAGTCTAACTCTCACATCCGTACGTGACCACAGGAAAAACCGTAGCCTTGACTAGACCGACCTTAGACGACAAAGTAATGTCTCTGCTTTTGAATATACTATCTAGGTTGGTCATAACTTTTCTTCCAAGGAGTAAGCGTCTTTTAATTTCATGGCTGCAGTCATCATCTGCAGTGATTTTGGAGCCTAAAAAAATAAAGTCTGACACTGTTTCTACTGATGTGGCCTACTTTAAGACAAATGGTTGAGTCCGTTAATAATGCTTATGCAAGTTTGCCCCATGAAGCCTCACCGTGGACTCTTCTCACCCAGCCTTGCAGGAACCATAAGACTGGGTTCCTAAAACCTGAGAAGTAACTTCTGGGCCTGATCAGATCCAGGACTGCTGGACTACCCGTGAGGGCCAGGGAGGGTGGAATTGGGTGATGGAAGGGACCACAGTGCTCACCTTGCTCTCTGACACACAAGCTGGAGAGGCCGTGGCCACGGCTGCTGAGAGTGATAACGGTGGTGCCTCTCGGAGCCTGCCTGGTCTCTGGCGAGCACTCCGACTCCCTGGGTGAGGCGTGGCTGCAGTGGGCACAGGTTCTGGGTTGGATTCAGACCAGCACGCGGTTCTTGGAAGGGCACACCCCCAGCGACAGTGAGGTACCCTCGCCACCAGCCCTGCCTCCATGGGTGGTGTTGACTGGTAAACCCTACTCCGGGCTCCCTACTGCACATCCCAGGGGTGGGAGTTAAAATTCCTCCTAATCTGATCAACTGCCCTGGCCTCGGTCTTTGTGCAAACACAACTCAAACACTCAAATGACAGTGTATACTGAAGACCGAGCTCAACAGAAGGTTAGGGTGTTATTCTGGCCTATTTGGAGGAAATAAGGAAAGCATTTAAATTCTGCCTCATCCATTAGACACATATTTCTGACTGGTGATCTGTCCAGTCCTTGACCCTTTTTCCTTCCTTTGTACACAGGGATCAAAGTAGTGACTGACTCAGTTACAGCCCCGCCCCACTTTGTTCAGCACTTTGGGGGCAGGAGAGACATTCTGGAGTCTTTCAGGGTTTGTGTCAGATCAGAGTTAAATACAGAGCTATGTCTCTACTTCAGGGTCTGTCCACGTGTGTTCACACATGAATGAATGATTCAATCTGACACTATGTGGTGGTGATTTTTTCTTACATTTTTGTTGTCTCTTAAAAGAAGGAAACGTGTTATACAAAACACTGTAGCAGTTCAGCCCTTTGCATTGTGAAACAGGGTAATTGGGCTTCAAACAGGTGGGCTTCAGCTCCTGAAAGATGAATGTTCCTGCTGCAGGCCCGCCTCTGAAGATAAGCAGTAAGCATCCAGCCCCCTCCCACCCCCTGTGGCTAATTCAAATCCAGTGAATTGGGCAGCGTCCCCCACACCCATCCTCCGGAGGTGCCACCTAGCCAGGATCAGGTATCTAGCTTGACTTCATTCATTCAGTTAGTAAAGACCTGCTATGTCCAAAGTCCTGTTCTAGGTACTGAAAGTACAACAGTGAACCAAACAGGTGAATCAGATACTAACGCATCTAGAAACAATTCTTGGCAGAAGTGGGTGGGGCGACTAAAATGTGTCCAGCACAGCCTAGGGTTGAAGCTTCAGAATTGAGGGCCTGGCCCCTGTGGGCAGGCTCAGCGCATGAGGCCTCATCAGAGCAAAGAGGAGGGTCCCTCTGAGCCAGCACAGCCCCCAGGTTCCAGCCTCTCCCTACAGGGTCCTCCATGCCTCACTGGCCCCTTTTCTTGGACTTGGATTCTGGAGGATGTGCCCTGGGCAGAGGACACCTGCCCATGGTCAGTGGGGAGGGATGCTGTCATCCTTTCCCCCCCATCAACATGCAGTGTTAATAAGCAGTATTATGCTTTTGTTCTGGCCCAGGTGGTGTGCTGGACCCTCAGAGGAAGCCCCTGCATGCATGGGGTTTACCATCTGCTCGGGGACATCCTATGGTTAAGAGCCTGGGTCCTGTGATCAGGCTGTCAGAATTCAGATCCCAGTTTCCCCTTTTTATCTGGTGACCTTGACCTAATGACCTAGCCTCTCTGCGTCTAACTCATTTGTAAGATAGAAATGCCATTTATTGGTCTCTAAGTCACNGGAAGCCCCTGCATGCATGGGGTTTACCATCTGCTCGGGGACATCCTATGGTTAAGAGCCTGGGTCCTGTGATCAGGCTGTCAGAATTCAGATCCCAGTTTCCCCTTTTTATCTGGTGACCTTGACCTAATGACCTAGCCTCTCTGCGTCTAACTCATTTGTAAGATAGAAATGCCATTTATTGGTCTCTAAGTCACAGGGCCACTGTGAGTTTCAACATGATCACGCATATAAGCTCTTCGGACAGCTTGGCACACAGAGTATGTGCTCGTTAAGTAGGTTGCAGTTGTGACGACCATCACTATTTTGACTGAAAAACATGCTCTGTGAATTCACAAGGAAAACCCAATCCTTTGACGCTTTTTAATTCACTCGGATGGAGCTGTCTGTGGCTTTGCAAATTGGGCCTCCCTGGATATAACTCCTGCCTCACTCTCTGCTCAGGCAGTAGATCCCAGGAAGTATTTCGCACCAGGGACAAAGAAAGCCCAGGAAGGGGACTGGCACTTAGCAGTCGTGTGGATCAGAGCTTGAACATTTTCACTTAGGCCATAAAGTAAACGTGATCTCATTGTAAGAATTGTGGGTAGTAATACGAGATAACTCAGAGGCTCTTGACAGAGAGGTGTAGATATTAACACGCTTATTTACATAGATGTGTTATATAATAGGGTGTTCCTCTCTTTAGGTTTCCCTGGTGGCTCAGCAGTAAAGAATCCGCCTGTTGTGCAGGAGACGCAGGCTTGATCCCTGGGTTGTGAAGATCCCCTGGAGGAGGGCATGACCACCCACTCCAGCATTCTTGCCTGGAGAATGCCATGGACAGAGGAGCCTGGCGGGCTACAGTCCATAGGGTCACAAAGAGTCGGACACAACTGAAGTGACTTAGCACGCACACATGTCCCACTCTGGAAGAAAGAGGTTGCCATTGAAAAANGCACTTGGACCTGGGCTTCCAAACTTCTGCATTTCCTGGAGGAGGGATCACATCCAGAGGAACCCAGGAGTTAGAAGAATCACCCCGCCATGCCCTTCCTCTGCACCACCACCAGAGCACAGGCTGTCACATACACCAGAGCTTGACAGAAGGAAACAAAACCAGACTCCCTGGATCAACTCCAGCAGTCTCCCAGGTGCTCAAGACAGGCAGTATCTTCAGCCTTTTGTAAAACAGAGCTCAGTGTGGGCACAAATTTGCGGATTTGCTGATAAATCCATGGGTCCAGCAGAAACATTCCTGGACTTTCCAAGACTCAAAACTGTCGTCCTCACTCTGCCTGCCATTAGCAGCATTGCCTTAAGCACACCACCTCCTGCTTTTGGTCTCAGTTTCCCAATCTGTACGGATTAAACCCTCAGCCATGCCTGTCTGCTATAATGCTTCTTATGAGGCATCCAGGAAGCTGGAAGACTAAGCCATTAGCCATGCTGCCAGAACATTGAAAGGAGCCAGTCCCTGCTGATGGAGCCTCCAATCTCTACCAGTTCTCATGCCTCACTCTCATCTCGTGGGAGAATGGTCCCAAGACCACTGTCCCAGAAGCTGAGTTCCAGGGGTCCTGGCCCTTGTGGCAGTGTATGCCACTGCTTATCCTGGCACTTCCTGAGCCCCCTTCCCTAATACTGTACTTAAGCCACCCTTTAGCCTACAGAGTTCATTCTTTTATCTCCCTCAGCAGAATTTAAGTTCCAGAGGGACAGGTATTTATTTTACTCATTGCTGTAACCTCAGTGCTTAGCACGGTACCTGGCATGTACTAAAGGCTTTAAAAATATTATCTCGAGTGAAAGAGCAGATTCCGCCTGGAACCCCCTCTCAGCAGCTGGAATCTAGGAGTGAGGGCCTTGGAGCCCAGCAGGCATGGATGTGAATCCCTGCCCCATCGTTTTCCAGCTTCCTCGCAGCTAGCCGCCCCTAGTCCTGAGCCCCAACCCTGTCAAGGGTCTCCTGCTGGCTGCTGGATCTGATCAAGGACTGCAGGAGACTGACTGCTGCTTGTCCTCGCACCGCTTCCCAAAGGCTCAATTCCACCTTTGCCCAGAGAGGCCCCTTCACAGGGATAGAACCAAGGGCGAGGGGCCCCGACCACTGCCGCCTCCCCTCCTCCCATTTCTGCCTGCAGGCTCGGGCCCCAACCCTGGCCCCAAACATAAGAGCCAGAGCCAAATGCTTCTAGCATATACCACCGTGGGTGATTTATTTAAGGGTCTCCAAATAGTCACTTAAGTGTCACCATGGCAACCTGGAGAGTTGCCATGGAGATCGGAGCAGGAAACGTCCCCATGGAGACCCCTGGGAGACTCTCTAGGAAATCATTACCAGGTGGATGGGGCTTGGGAAGGGGGAGCTGGACAAAGAAGGGAGCCCCAGGGTTCTGTGTGCTGGCAGGCGGAGGGGGCGAAGGGGCAGGATGGGGAAGACCAGCTTAAAAAGGCAGGCAAGTTAATGATCTCCACCAAGTCTCGGGGCCCATGTGATAAATAACTTCTGTTGTGTGCACAGAATATATCTGAAGGAAAAGACAGGAAACTAGTAAATTGGTGGCCCTCCAGAAGGGGGTAGAGGAGAGAGATTTTTTTTTACCATATGTTCCTTTGTATACTATTTGAATTTCTTTTATCAGAGGTATGTAGGTATTAAATATTCCAAAATTTTAAAAGTTATTTACAAAGCATTTACTACGTTAGATGTTTCACATCCTCAAAGCAGCGCCATAAGGTAGGTATTATGTCTGTTACACAGATGGGGAAATGGTGGTTCAGAAAGGCCCACAGCCACACAGATGAGTGGGAATCAAACCCAAGGTTCTTCAGCACCCCGAAGCGAGTCTGGATTCTCTGATCTGCCGGTGCCACACTGAGCACTTTAGGTAACCTTGGCCCCTGGAGCTCAATTTCCTCACCTATGAAATAGCTTGGCACTTTGGACAGGATGAAAGGTAAGCCACCAGAGAAACCCTAAGATCCCTCCACACACCCATTANGAAGCGAGTCTGGATTCTCTGATCTGCCAATGCCACACTGAGCACTTTAGGTAACCTTGGCCCCTGGAGCTCAATTTCCTCACCTATGAAATAGCTTGGCACTTTGGACAGGATGAAAGGTAAGCCACCAGGGAAACCCTAAGATCCCTCCACACACCCATTAAGATGGCTACAATCTAAAAGACAAACGGTAACAAGTGTCTGCAAAGCTGAGATACTCATGCACTGCTGGTGGGGAAATCAGAAACTTCACACACAGCTGTAAAATGGTTTAGCTGTGTCTGAGCTGCTACAGCAAAACCCCACAGACTGTGTGGCTTAAGCTACAGACAGTCATCTCTCAGTTTTGGACAGTGACAGACTTTATTTTCTTGGGCTCCAAAATCACTGCAGATGGTGACGGCAGCCATGAAATTAAAAGACGCTTGATCCTTGGAAGAAAAGCTATGACCAATCTAGACAGCATATTAAAAAGCAGAGACATCACTTTGCCAGCTAAGGTCTGTCTAATCAAAGCTATGGTTTTTACAGTAGTCATGTATGTATATATGTGAGATTTGGACCATAAAGAAAGCTGAGCCCAAAGAATTGATGCTTTTAAAAAATTTTTTTATTTATGTATTTTTATTTGTTAATGTTACATTATTTATTTATTGGCCACACAGCATGGTATGTGGGATCTTAGTTCCCTGACCAGGAATGGAACCCATGCCTCCTGCAGGGGAAGCAGGGAGTCTTAACTACCAAGAAAGTCCCAGAATTGATGCTTTTGAACTGTGGTGTTGGAGAAGACTCTTGAGAGCCCCTGGACCAGTCAATCCTAAAGGAAATCAGTCCTGAATATTCATTGGAAGGACTGATGCTGAAGCTGAAACTCCAATACTTTGGCTACCTGATATGAAGAGCTGACTCATTGGAAAAGATCCAGATGCTGGGAAAGATTGAAGGCAAGAGGAGAAGGGAATGACAGAGGATGAGATGGTTAGATGGCATCACGGACGTGATGGACATGAGTTTGAGCAAGCTGTGGCAGTTGGTGATGGACAGGGAAGCCTGGCGTGCTGCAGTCCATGGGGTCACAGAGTCAGACTCGACTGAGCAACTGAGTTGAAGTCCTAGATCAAGGTCGTAGCCTGCTTGGTTCCTCATGAGGGTCATCTTGCTGATGTGCAGACAGCTAGTTTCATGCTGGATCCAAGGTGGAGAGAGAAAGCTCTGGTGTCTATTCTTCTTAAAAGGACACTCATCCCATCATGTGGCCTCCACCCTCATGACCTCATCTAAACTTAATTATGTCCCTAAAGCCCTACCTTCTCATGCTGTCACATTGGAGGGTAAGGCTTCACCTATGACTTAAAGCGAAAGGGGCAGGCAAACACTTAGTCTATAATAAGCTACTCTGGGAAAACAGCCTGGTCGTTGCACAGAAGGTTACACACAGGTTTACCCCATGATGTAGCAATGCCGCTCCGAGGTATGTCCCCAAGAGAATGCAAAACATTTTAACTCGCAAGCTTGTGCAGGAAGGCTCAGAGCAGCATTATCCATAATAGGCAAGGAGTGGGAGCAACCCAGATCCCCATCAGTGGATGAACAGATAAACAAAATGTGAGCTACAATGAGTAAAACGATATAGTCAGCCACAAAACCGAATGAAGTACTGACACGTGCTACAATGGAGATGATCCTCAAAAGCTACGCTACTTCATGAAAGAAGCCTCTGACAAAGGACCACACATGACCGATAGGTGTTTAGAATAGGGAAATCTATGGAGACAGAAAGTACATCAGTAGTTGCCTGGGCCTGGGTGGATAGGAAGATTGGATGGTGACTGTTAATGAGTATGAGGTTTCTTTGGGGGGTAAACGTTCTAAAATCGATTGTGGTGACTGACGCACAACTCTAAATATTCTGTGTGCACGCTCAGTTGCTTCAGTCCAAGAATACTGGAGTGGCTTGCCATGCTTTCCTCCAAGGGAACTTCTTGACCCAGGGAACGAACCCTTGTCTCATAGCTCCTGCATTGGTAGGTTGATTCTTTACCGCTGGCACTGCCTTCTAAAAGCCACTAAATTGTTTACGTTAAATGGGTAAATTGTATGGTGTGTGAATGATACCTCAATAAAGCTATTTTCAAAAGAGTGAGGGAATTTCCCAGAGATCCAGTTGTTGGGGTTCTGAGCTCTCGCTGCCAAGGACCTCGTCAGGAAACCAAGGTCTCATAAGCTATGTGGTGCAGCCAAAAACAAACAAAAAGGAATAGAGAGTGAGAGGGAACGTACTTCCTCAAGGTTACACAGCCTGAGCAGCCACTCTAAGACCTACCTCTCAGGCAGCCTCCTCCCACTCATTCTGTTCTCTAGAAGGGTGTCCAGCAGGGCAGGTGCAAACTACTGAGGGCTTCAGATTGTGTCGCTCACCCCCTGCCCTAGCCACAGCAGCATTCTTTTTTTCTTTAACTGAAATCCATATATTTGACTTACAATGTACTCGTTTCAGGTATACAAGCTAGTGATTCAGTATTTTATATGTTATGTATCATGAAATGATCACAATAAATCTAGCATCAGAGCAGCATTCTTTAGTAAACTGGGCAGCCTCAAGATCTCATTTGGAGAAAGGGTTCCACTGCCAAAAAGAAAGAAAAGTAAAAGTTTGAAAGCCATCGACCAGAGACAGTATTTTTAAGCAGGAAAGCAAAGTGATTAAGAACCTGAGCATGGGCCTTGTAGGAAGCATCTCTTCTGATTCTGATGCTTTGACATCTTGGGGCCTTGCTGACCCTGGAGAGACTGTGCCTTCCAGAACTAGCCAGTTTGCACAGGTAGTCAAGGGCTCTCCAGTGAGCATGCCTTTTACACACAAACCAGTCAATTCAGAGCCTATACCCCAAGCATTCTCTTCATCAAGTCCTTACAAAGCTCTCTCAGTCTAGGCAGCTATTTCCCTGCCCTAATCAGTCCAGGGCCCAGGATCAGACAAGTAGAGGGCCCTATGCCCCAGAGCCCACTGAAACTTTTCAAACTAGTCAGTCATCTGCCTGCTTTCCTGTCTCCCCCATGCTCCTGCGGAAACCACAGTAAAGGCTCTTGCGCATGTTCTCTCTCCCCTTCTGCCTCCGGACTGACCCCAGGGCTTGCTGGTGCGACCCTGCATGGTGAGTAAAATACTATCTTTTCTTTCTTTCCTTGTTTTAAAGTGAGGCTGAACTGACATATAACATTATATTGATTTCATTGTATAACAGTGATTCAGTATTTGCATATAGTCTGCCCCTCATATCTAAGGGTTCAGCATCCATGGATTCAATCAACCATGGACAAAAATATTCAAACACACACACACACACACACACACACACACATTTCCAGAAAGGTCCAAAAAGCAGAACTTGAATTTGTTGAACCAACAATTATTTACATTATATTTATAACTATTTACATGGTGTTTATACTGAATTAGATATTATAAATAATCTG
Source organism: Neotragus moschatus (assembly GCA_006410615.1). Classification (NCBI taxonomy): domain Eukaryota; kingdom Metazoa; phylum Chordata; class Mammalia; order Artiodactyla; family Bovidae; genus Neotragus; species Neotragus moschatus. The sequence continues at coordinate 445,079 of SJYA01003050.1, forward strand.
GAGATGATTTAAAGTACATGGGAGGATGTGCATAGGTTATATGCAAATCCTACAGCATTTTATATCAGGGACTTGACCCAGGTATTCTCAGAGGTCCTGGAGCCAATCCAGAGAAAATACCAACAGGTGACTATGTGTGCAAAATGATCACCGCGATAAGTCTAATTAATGTGTGTCACTATACAGAATAATCAAAAAAAATTTTTTTCTTGTGATAAGGATTTTTTTTTGTGATGAGGATTTTTAAGGTCTATTTTCTTAGCAACTTTTTTTTTTTTTTTNGTTGGGGTTCTGAGCTCTCGCTGCCAAGGACCTCGTCAGGAAACCAAGGTCTCATAAGCTATGTGGTGCAGCCAAAAACAAACAAACAAAAAGGAATAGAGAGTGAGAGGGAACGTACTTCCTCAAGGTTACACAGCCTGAGCAGCCACTCTAAGACCTACCTCCCAGGCAGCCTCCTCCCACTCATTCTGTTCTCTAGAAGGGTGTCCAGCAGGGCCTCTAAGGCCGCTTCCAAATCGAGCAGGTGCAAACTACTGAGGGCTTCAGATTGTGTCGCTCACCCCCTGCCCTAGCCACAGCAGCATTCTTTTTTTCTTTAATTGAAATCCATATATTTGACTTACAATGTACTCGTTTCAGGTATACAAGCTAGTGATTCAGTATTTTATGTTATGTATCATGAAATGATCACAGCAGCATTCTTTAGTAAACTGGGCAGCCTCAAGATCTCATTTGGAGAAAGAGTTCCACTGCCAAAAAGAAAGAAAAGCAAAAGTTTGAAAGCCATCGACCAGAGACAGTATTTTTAAGCAGGAAAGCAAAGTGATTAAGAACCTGAGCATGGGCCTTGTAGGAAGCATCTCTTCTGATTCTGATGCTTTGACATCTTGGGGCCTTGCTGACCCTGGAGAGACTGTGCCTTCCAGAACTAGCCAGTTTGCACAGGTAGTCAAGGGCTCTCCAGTGAGCATGCCTTTTACACACAAACCAGTCAATTCAGAGCCTATACCCCAAGCATTCTCTTCATCAAGTCCTTACAAAGCTCTCTCAGTCTAGGCAGCTATTTCCCTGCCCTAATCAGTCCAGGGCCCAGGATCAGACAAGTAGAGGGCCCTATGCCCCAGAGCCCACTGAAACTTTTCAAACTCATCAGTCGTCTGCCTGCTTTCCTGTCTCCCCCGTGCTCCTGCGGAAACCACAGTAAAGGCTCTTGCGCATGTTCTCTCTCCCCTTCTGCCTCCGGACTGACCCCAGGGCTTGCTGGTGTGACCCTGCATGGTGAGTAAAATACTATCTTTTCTTTCTTTCCTTGTTTTAAAGTGAGCCTGAACTGACATATAACATTATATTAATTTCAGTTGTATAACAGTGATTCAGTATTTGCATATAGTCTGCCCCCCATATCTAAGGGTTCAGCATCCATGGATTCAATCAACCATGGACAAAAATATTCAAACACACACACACACACACACATTTCCAGAAAGGTCCAAAAAGCAGAACTTGAATTTGTTGAACCAACAATTATTTACATTATATTTATAACTATTTACATGGTGTTTATACTGAATTAGATATTATAAATAATCTGGAGATGATTTAAAGTACATGGGAGGATGTGCATAGGTTATATGCAAATCCTACAGCATTTTATATCAGGGACTTGACCCAGGTATTCTCAGAGGTCCTGGAGCCAATCCAGAGAAAATACCAACAGGTGACTATGTGTGCAAAATGATCACCGCGATAAGTCTAATTAATGTGTGTCACTATACAGAATAATCAAAAAAAATTTTTTTCTTGTGATAAGGATTTTTTTTTGTGATGAGGATTTTTAAGGTCTATTTTCTTAGCAATTTTTTTTTTTTTTTTGCCAAACCCCACGGCTTGTGAGATCTTAATTTCTTGACCAGGGATGGGACCCTGGGCCCCCAGCAGTGGAAGAAGCATGGAGTGCTAACCACTGGACCACCAGGGAATTCCCTCTTAGCAATTTTAAAATATGCAGTGCAATATTAAGAATAATCAACATGCTGTACACATACTATCTTCTCAATGACGATCATCTCCTGATCTGCTGGCCTCATCATATCTAAATAAGGTCTACAGTTTTTAAAGCAGACCTCAACATTTTAAAAATAAAGCAGGCTTCATTCTGCTCTAAGCTTGCCTTGGCTGCTTATGACCTCAGGTAAACTCCCTCACCTCCATGCTTCACTTTCTTCATCCATAAACCCGGTTACCCAATTATCCGCTGAGCCTGCCTAAGGGCCCTCGTATATTATCGTGTTGTGTATATATAACTGTCTGTGGCTTGCACGGGGGCGCTGTGCCAAAGGCCCAAGTGGACATTCCCATCCAGACCCTGCTCTGCTTGCCGAGTTATGGATCTGCCAGGAGGAATGAGCATCTCATCCTACTTTTTAAAAAGACCCAAAAGAGTCAGCAATGGTCCTGGCCCACCTCCTGGGGCTGCCGTCAGGATTAAAGGGGGGAAGAGCAGTGGAGCACCTAGGACAGCACCTAGCGCTGCAGAAACAGTGTCACTGTGGTCTCTGGAAGGCTGGAGGGGGCTCCGGCTACTGTGACGACATCAAGGAAGGCTTCTCTTTTTTTCTTTTAGGGATGGGGGCTGTAGGCATACCTCAAGTTGATTTTATTTGCCTCAAAGGAAGATGACCTGAGTTAACACCCGGGCTATGAATGAACAGATACCTGTATGATTTGTATGATCACATTCATAGCAGCTTTATTCCCATTGCTAAGTGGAAGGAACCCAAGAGCCCACTGCTGGATGAGTGGATGAAGATATGGTGTATCTATACAATGCAATACTACTCATCTCTAAAAAGAATGAAATCTTGCCATTTTCAAGAACGTGGAAGAACCTAGAAGGTAGTATGCTAAGTAAAATAAGTCAGACAAAGAAAGACAAATACTGGTCTTCCCTCGAGGTCCAGTGGTTAAGAATCCACCTGCAGGTGCAGGGGACGCAGGTCTGACCCCAGTCCGGGAAGGTCCCACATGCTGCAGGGCAGCTGGGCTCAGTGCCGCAGCTACTGGGCCTGCAGTCTAGAGGCTGAGAGTCCCAGCTGCTGAAGCCTGTGTCCCTCTAGCCCGTCTTGCACAACAAAGAGTATTCCCTGCTCCCTGCAACTAGAGAAAGCCCGCACGCAGCAACACAGACCCAGCACAGCCAGGAACAAACAAACAAAAAGAGAAAGACAAATATTATATGATTTCCACACAGTCAAAAATAAATAAAAAGAAAGACAAATAGTGTATGATTTCACATATAAATGGAATCTAAAAACAGAAACAAACGAACAACCAAACAGAAATGGAATCATAGATACAGAGAACCAATAGGTGGCTGCCAGAGGAGAAGGGATACAGGAGAGAAATAGGTAAGGAAAATGAAGAGACATAAATTTTTAGTTACAAAATACATGAGTCATGAGTATGAAGTGTACAGAACAGAAAATACAGTCAATAACAATGTTATCATTTTGTATGGCGACAGAGGACAATTAGACTTATCATGGTGATCATTTTGAAGTATATAGAAATCTGGAATCACTACTTTGTGTACCAGGAACTAACAGCGCTGTAGGTCAATTATATTCAAAAACAAAGAAACTCACAGGATGGGATTTGTGCTTATCATAGGCAGAAGGTAGGAGGAGAGGGACTTGGTGGTCAAAAGGTACAAACTTCTAGTTATCAGATAAGTAAATATTAGGGATGTAATGTACAGCATAACTCTAATCAACACTATGTATATAAAAGTTATTAACAGTAAACCCTGAGTTCTCATCACAAGGCAAAAACTTTCTGTTTCTTTAGTGCGGTGCCCATATAAGATGAAGGGCATTTACTAAAGTTATAGAGGTCATCATTTCATCATTTCAAGTCAAATCATTATTCTGTCTACCTTGAACTTAAACATNAGGGACTTGGTGGTCAAAAGGTACAAACTTCTAGTTATCAGATAAGTAAATATTAGGGATGTAATGTACAACATAACTCTAATCAACACTATGTATATAAAAGTTATTAACAGTAAATCCTGAGTTCTCATCACAAGGCAAAAAGTTTCTATTTCTTTAGTGCGGTGCCCATGTAAGATGAAGGACATTTACTAAACTTATAGAGGTCATCATTTCATCATTTCAAGTCAAATCATTATTCTGTTTACCTTGAACTTAAACGTNAGCATAACTCTAATCAACACTATGTATATAAAAGTTATTAACAGTAAACCCTGAGTTCTCATCACAAGGCAAAAACTTTCTGTTTCTTTAGTGCGGTGCCCATATAAGATGAAGGGCATTTACTAAAGTTATAGAGGTCATCATTTCATCATTTCAAGTCAAATCATTATTCTGTCTACCTTGAACTTAAACATGCTGTATGTCAATTAAATCAATAAAATGGGAAGGAAAAAAAGAAAGAAAAAAGGAAGGAAATTTTGACATATTCTACAACAGGGGTGAACATTGAGAAGATTATGCTAAGTGAAAAGAGTCAGTCACAATAAGACAATACTGTATGATTTTTGCTTACAGGATGTACCTAGAGCAGTCAAATTCAGAGACAGCAGATATGGTTGTCAGGGCTTGAGGAGAGGCGGCAATGAGGAGTTATTGTCTAAAGGATGCAGCTGCAGTTTTGCAAGATGAAAAAGTTCTGGAGATCGACTGTTGAACAAAGAGAATGTACTGGATGCCACTGAACTATACCCTTTAAAATGGTAAATTTATGTTATGTATATTTTATCACAAGTTTTTTGAAAGTACAGCCAAGTCATACTTCCCAACAAATCCATGCATGTGGCAATAATTACTGTTCACCACCTTGTCCTATAGCAAAACTGCTCAAGGCAGTGGGAAGTGATCTTTAAACTGTTTCCACACTGGTGAGGTCACAGCACTTGTTCAGACTCCCTTGGGACTGGCAGGCTGAGCACTCTGTGACGTGGGTGAGACGCTTTGCCCACACCAGCGATTATACTTTTAATACACACACACACACACACACACACACACACACACGTACAGTGCATTTGCTAATAAGACAGTAGAAAATGATGTCTATTTTAATTGGGATTTCTTTGTCTTCTCCCAAGACTCAACTTTTCATTGACCATTTGTTTTCATTTTTCACAAGCTGCCTGTTATTAATGTCACAGGATTATCCAGGAGAGCAGGTGGGAGCACTTTTTTCCTAGTCCCATTGGTGTTTCAAACATCATTGCCCTAGTTTTGATAACTTCCTTTGCCTTTGGCATCAGGTTTATTAACCAGAGTTCCTGGTAACAAGAAACAGAAACCAAATCCTGCCAATGACGTGGAAAAGTTTTGTTTTGTCTTTGGAAACATATCAGGCAGCTTAGAGAATCATTGTGAAGACTGGAAACCCACAATGAGAAAATGGGCAAAACCCAAGGGTGAATGGTGACAGAGAACCAGTTGGATCTGGTAGGGACCTGAGGCACTGTGCCAATGGGCCTGGTGCTGCCTTAGTCCCTGCTGCCAAGATAAAGCTCTCCATTCTCTTTACAGGAGCATGCAGTTGGTCATGATGCCAGCAGGGACCAGGGGACAGAGGTAGTGAGGGGCTGTCATTTCTGTCCTGGGGAATGGGAGTCAATGGGAGGCCCTCACTCAATGGAGAAAGGGGGGATTTAGATGCTGAGCTGTTGAAAAGGTGATGCCCACCAAGCACTTAACAGCGTACAAAGCATCATAGCCATAAAAATAATGATCGGTGGTCACCATTTTCTTTAGTTTTGCCATGTATGCAGCACCCTGCTGAACCTATTCAGTGCTGTGACTGTTAGTGCTTACAATGATCCTCTGAGGTTGGTATTACTCTCGCTGTTTTGTAAACGAGAAAGCCAAGTTCTAGCAAAAACAACAACAGAGAAAATGGAGTGGAGGAAATGATCAAAGAAATCCTTGAAGAAAATTTTCCAGGGACTTCCCTAGTGGCCCAGTGATTAAGAATCCACCTTCCAATGCAGGAGATGTGGGTTCAATCCCTGGTCAGGGAACTAAGATCCTATACACCACAGAGCAACTAAGCCTGAGAAGCACAACGAGAGATCCCATGGGCCGCAACTAAAACCCAACACAGCTGAAAATAAATAAATATTTTTAAACATTTTTTCCCCAAACTGAAGGACATGCATTTCCAGATTAAAAGGGCCCATGGAGTACCTGATGTAATGAATGAAAATAGACAACCCATATCAAGACAAATCATCATAATTCAGAACACAGAAAGCAAAGAGATCTCTCCAAAGGAACAGAAGATCAGGTCAGAAATTAGAATGGCTTGAACAACCTCAACAGCAGCACCAAAAGGGAGAAGACCCTTCAGCAATGCTTTCAAGAGTCTGCAGGAAAATTACCCACAACTTAACATTTTATATCCAACCAAACTATCGATCAAGTTTGAAATTAAAAAAAAAAAAAAGACATTTCCTGTGATTGAAATGCTGTTAAATGATCAGAAAAAAATTTTTTTTCATGTACTCAAGAGGCTGTTGGAAGATATGTTTCACCAAAATTAAGTTCGTAAAGCAAGAAAAAGACAGCAGGAAGCAGGAATCTAGAAGATGTTAGTGAAGAAAGATCACTAGATAAACATAGTACAACAGGCCCAGACGACACCTAGCCTAAATCTGATTAGGTCAGGAAGCTCCAGGAGAGACTGCTTCAAGAAAAGGAAATTGGTAGGACATCATCTAAAGGTCATGAGGGGAGATTTCAGTAACTGGAAGAGTTTGGCATTGAGCACAAAGAAAACTAAGTGAATCGGGGTCGTGGGATGATTAGTAAGTAACTCCAGGGAAAATAAAAGCTTATGCATGAGAAGAGAAGTAATCATAATCCATGCCACGGCTTTTAGCGTAAACACAGGGGAATAGTGTTCACCAAATGGTAAGAATATAAACACCAACTGTTGTTCTAGTCAAACCATTATACGGTTATATCGGGAGGATGGAAGCCAGGAAGGGAGAGTGGGTTGCTGGAGTGGAGAAGACAATAATAAATAGTGCCTAAAGCTGAAAAATCATTGAAGTAGTAATAAAACAATATTATGTAGGAAATTATGGCAAATGCCTAAAGAATGAGTCATAGAAATTGAAGGAGAGCTCTCCTGAGGGAGAGAGCTTTTTCATAAGTTTTGCACCACTATTTGCCTCTTGGAGCGATGTGAATGAATAACTTTAATGAAAATTAAAACTATGCTCTGATTTCTATCTTAGGATATGCAAGCTGAGGCAGGCAGACACAGGAAACAGTGCAAAAGAGACAGACATAGAATCCAGAATCCAAAAAGAAAACTTCCGTAGTGGACAGGGGAAGAAACAGTACACACAGGTAAGAACAGCTGTGCTTCCAGAAACAGGCTGGCCCAAGCTATTGTGACCTCCAGGAAACTGTGGGATGGAGGTCGCTGGAATGCAAAAGCAGTCATGACTCCCTACCCTTTCCTCTGCTCCTGTCCATCGTCTGCCCCTTCCTCCAGCAGCCCCTGCTCAGGGCCCCTCAGGAATCCTGCCAGGAGGTGACAACTCTGCGCTCAGACTTGCAGAGATCAAGTTGGCTTCAGGGATTAGGATGCTCCTCAGAGCCAGCAGACAAACTTGGCTTGGATTTGCACCCCACTCCTGCCTCCCACGTCCTCTATCCCCAGTCACGGTCATGTTTGCAGTATCTAGGCAGACAGCCCAGCCGACCCACCTGTGCAGCTTCCCCAGACATTCCACACCCAGACAGTGGTGCCGGGAGTGAAGCTGCAGAGAAAGGGAAGGAATTAGGGGAGAATTAAGGTGAGGAAGTGACTCAGCCCAGCATAAGCCTGCAGGCATCCGGAGGAGCTCTCACAAGGCAGTGTGGCTGCTTGTTTCGGCTTTCAAGTTGGCCTGGGAGCATTGCTGAAATGTGACTCGCTCCACTGAGCACAGAGGGTGGAGGGGAAAGTTGGCTGGGCTCCTGCTCCCCTCCTCCACTCCCAGAGCATCTCTGGTGGGATCAGCAGGGGAGAGTGGGAGGCAGAGATGAGCTTGGGGGTCCTTGGATTTGGCATGCCTGTGAGTTTCTTTCTCCTAGATTTGCTTGCTTTATGCAGAGTGGAGTCAGGTTGGAGAGGTCGCCCTAGGGACTGGCCACCTCTTGCTTACCCCTTAGGAGCTGCCCACCAAGGGGACTGAGGGTGGGTTGTTGGCACCTGATAGGCAAGAATAAACCCCTTGGGGCTCAGAAGAAAGCCATTGTTCTGTAGAGGGTGTGCGGTCTCACGGTTAATTCAATTCAGGTTCTTGACTATTTCTTCATGGAAAAAACCCTAGGAAACACAACTATCCCATCCGTTTGTGGTGAAATCATTCAGCCACTCCACAAACATTCTGTATGGCAAAGTCAGAGATTATTTAGCGAGAATTTAAAAACTAAACCACCTCACACCCATTAGGATAGCTACTACTCAAAAAGCATGTCAACTATACAATTGACCCTTGAACAACATGGATTTGAACTGCACAGGTCCACTTATACACAAAACTTTTCAATAGTAAATACTACAGTTACTATCATGGTCCATGGCTGGATGAATCTAAGGATTCGGAGGAACCTAAGGTATGGAGAGCTGACTATAAATTATACAAGGATTAATCCTGCCTTGTTCATGGGTCACTTCACTTCAATAAGAAAGTATAAAAAGAAAAACCCAGAAATAAACAAGTGGTGGTGAGGATGTGCAAATATGGGATCCCTTTTTCACTGATGGTGGGAATGGAAAATGATGTAGTCACTGCAGGAAACAGTATCATGGTTCCTAAAAATATTACACAGAGAATTACCATATGATCCAGCAATTCTGCTTCTGGGTATACATCCGAAAGGATTGAAAGTTGTATCTCATGGAAGTATTTGTACGACCATGTTCATAGCAGCATTATTCACAATAATCAAGGGATGGAAGAAACCCAAGTGTCAGTGAACAGATGACTGGATAAACAAAATGTGGTAAATAGATGCAGCAGCATATTATCCAGGGTTATAAAGAAAGGCAATCCTACATGCTACAACATGGATGAACCATGGGGACATTACGCTAAGTAGAACAGGCCAATTACAGAGGGACAAATATTGTATGATTCCACTTATATGATGTCGTATACCTAGAGTAGTCAGATTCACAGACAAAGAAAGTAGAATGGGGGTTGCCAAGGGCAGAGGGAAGAGGGGACTGGGAAGCTGTTCTCTAATGCATGTAGAGTTTCCGTTTTGCAAGATGGAAAAGAGTTCTGGAGATTGCTTGCACACCAGTGTGAATATCCTTAACACTACTGAGCTGTATACTTAGAAGTGATTAAGAAGGGACTTCCCACTTCCCTAGTGGTGCACTAGATAAAAGAATCTACCTGTCAATGCAAGGGACATGGGTTCCAACCCTGGTCCAGGAAGACTGCCCGTGCCACGGTGCAACTAAGCCTGTGCACTGAAGCTACTGAGCTACTACCTCAGCTACTGAAGCCCTGAGACACCACTGCAGTGAGAAGCTCACACACCACGAGGAAGAGCAGCCCCGCTCACTGCAGCCAGCTAAGGCCTGTGCAAAGCAGCGAAGACCCAGCGCCGTCAAAAATACATAAACAATTTTTTTAAATTCCAATTCCGATAATTTTTATGTTACAGATATTTTAAGCATAATTAAAATAATAATAATTTGACTTTTATTTTTTTAGAAGAGACACAATTCCTCCACCAACACTCCCAGATCTAGCTGGGCAGAGAGACAGGAGCACGGCCACACAACACAACGCCTGGTGATATAATAGGTGCCCAGTGACAATCTGTTGAATACTTGGTGGAAAGGACTACAAACAAGAAGGGAGGTGTTACAGGGAAGCACAGAGAGGCATTTTGCTCAGGGGTGAAGAAGAGTGGGTTATGGAGAAAAGGTCATTTGAGCCATATTCTCAAACAGTGGGTTTGATCAAACCAGAGAATTCTGGTTACCGCATCAGTTTTAGGACTTTGGGGAAACTCCCTTTGAGCCTCAGTTTCCTCATGTGTAAAAAGGCAAAAATACCAACACCATTGAAGATTAAATGAGGGGATGTATGTCAATAGGCTAAGACTGCTGCTGCTGCTGCTGCTGCGTTGCTTCAGTCGTGTCCGACTCTTGCGACCCCATAGATGGCAGCCCACCAGGCTCCCCCACTGGCACATAACACACACTCATTTAATGGTAACTTCCAGTATCGTTATTGTTATCATCATCATCGTCATTATTATATTTTGGCCCATTTTTGACAACATGTGTGTGCTCAGTTGCTCAGTCATGTCCGACTCTTTGCAACCCCATAGACTCTAGCCCGTCAGGCTCCTCTGTCCGTGGGATTTTACAGGCAAGAATACTGGAGGAGGTAGTCATTCTATTCTCCAGGGCATCTTCCCGACCCAGGGATCGAACCTGTGGCTCTTGTGTCTCCTGAATTGGCAGGCAGACTCTTTACCACTGTGCCACCTGGGAAGCCCCTTTGGACAGTGGTAAGTTAAAGCTAAAAAGATAGGTCAGGGTCAGATTACAAGGGGCCTGGGGAGCCAAAAGTTTGGTCATATTTTTCTAGCCAGAAGACTTTTGGCTAGCCTTCTAGCAAGACTTCTAGCCTTGGAAGACTTTTGAGATGGAGAATTTCTGGGTTGTTAAAAATGTATTTGCATGCAGTTAACTTTATATGCTTACCTTATTTACCTAGGCTGGATGGATGGGCTTCTGGGCCCATCCCATTTGGTTTCAATGCCGTGTTCATGTTTCAAAGGGACATTGCTGCTGCTGCTGCTGCTAAGTCGCGTCAGTCGTGTCCGACTCTGTGCGACCCCAGAGACAGAAGCCCACCAGGCTCCTCTGTCCTTGGGATTCTCCAGGCAAGAACACTGGAGTGTGTTGCCATTTCCTTCTCCAATGTATGAAAGTGAAAAGTGAAAGTGAAGTCACTCAGTCGTGTCCTACTAGTAGTGACCCCATGGACTGCAGCCCACCAGGCTCCTCCATCCTTGGGATTTCCTAGGCAAGAGCACTGGAGTGGGGTGCCATTAAATACCAGTCAATTAGGAGAGGTCTGGGAGAAAAGCCCTAACTTAAAAAAAATCAGGAGTAGAGGACTCAGAGAAGGATGGCCACACTATAGCCAGAAGAAAAAAACTTACTGTAAAATCGACCATGTGGGCACTACCTAGTTTTCTAGGTGAACAGATAGTGTAACTTGCAATGCTTAAGAATGTGGCCTTGTTAAAGACCACAGTACCCTCCAGTATTTTGTGCTGTGGGATGTGTCAGTGTGTATGTTTACGTGGGGAAGCAATTATGCAGACCTGCTTACGAGGGCTCTTCTGAGCTAGGCCAGTCTATGGCAGACATTGTTCCTTGTCCTACAAATCTCTTCTCTCTTTTTTCTTAATGATGGAACTCTCAACTTTTAGCTGGGCACGTTGGTACCGAGAATAAAGACTACATTTCCTACAATCACTTGCAGTTTATTGTGTCCATGAGATTAAGTCTGGCCACTGGGAAATAAGAGGAAGTGGCTTGTGTGACTTTCTGAAAGTATATTTAAAAAAAAAAACAGGTGAAACTTTGTTTTCCCTCCTTTTTGTTGGCTGGAATTTAGATGTGATGGCTGGAGCTCAAGCAGTCTTCTGGGAGTTTAAGCCACTCAAGACCCATGCAGAGGAGATCGAAGCACAGTGGCAGGATCTTATACCATGGAGTACCATACCAGCTACTTACTGGCTTCATTTATGTGGGAAAAAANGAAACTTTGTTTTCCCTCCTTTTTGTTGGCTGGAATTTACATGTGATAGCTGGAGCTCAAGCAGTCTTCTGGGAGTTTAAGCCACTCAAGACCCATGCAGAGGAGATCGAAGCACAGTGGCAGGATCTTATACCATGGAGTACCATACCAGCTACTTACTGGCTTCATTTATGTGGGAAAAAAATGTACTTTTTTTTTTGGCTGCAACCACTTCAGAAAACAGGCATCCCCTGGTAAAGTTAAACATTGCATACTCCATGACTCAGCAATTCCTCTTAAATATAGAAGAGATCGGCGCATGTGCCTTATACCATAGGAGTTACATACACCAGCATTGCAAGCATCACCAAAGATTTGACACAGTCCTAATGACCATCACTAGAAGAAAGCCAAGGAAACGGGGGGCTATGTTTATACAATAAAATGGACCACACAGCAGTGAGAAGGAGTGAACCATGATGGCATGGGCAAAACTCCAAAAATATGGGCACACCACAGAAGAAAATGTGCCAGTGTGGAACACTCAAAACCAGGTCACTCTAGACAGTGTGTTGTCTAGTGGTATATGCATTTGTATGGGGCAGGTGTCTCAGCGGTAAAGAATCTGCCTGCCAATGCAGNGATGGCATGGGCAAAACTCCAAAAATATGGGCACACCACAGAAGAAAATGTGCCAGTGTGGAACACTCAAAACCAGGTCACTCTAGACAGTGTGTTGTCTAGTGGTATATGCATTTGTATGGGGCAGGTGTCTCAGCGGTAAAGAATCTGCCTGCCAATGCAGGAGACACAGGTTCAATCCCCGGGTTGGGAAGATCCCCTGGAGGAGAAAATGGCAACTCACTCTAGTATTCTTGCCTGGAGAATCCCTTGGACAAGAGGAACCTGGCGGGCCACAGTCCATGGGATCCCAAAGAGCTGGACGTGCCTTAGCAACTGAGCAGGCATGTATATGCACTCACTGCTCAATGATAAAAGCAAGAAAATGGTTCACACCAGACTCAGGACAGAGTTTGGACGAGGGGGAGGAGAGAGGGGTGATGGGCTGCCGTGAGGGGAACACAGGAGCTCAAGCTTCTGCATTCAAACTTCTGGGATTCTAGCAAGGTTCTATTTCATAATTAATCTGGGGAGCTGGAGAGGGAGTGACGATGCCGGTGTGTGCTTCGGAATCAGTTAAACCATACATGTGCGCATTCTGCTGTCTTCTCTACGCAGGAGAGACAGGAAGGGAGGAAGAGCTAAGATTCTGTTTTGACAGTGCAGGGGAGAGAGTAGGAATATCTTTACCCCTCTTCCTTCCCCGTCAGCAATAATGACTCATTCCTCCACCATTTAGCACTTACTCCATTCTGCTCAAATTACTGTTAGCTATTAATACGTCTGTCTCCCTTTGTCATTAATTTATTCATTCAGCTGACAATTACTGAAAGTCTCCAAAGTGTCAGCTGGAGGGAGGGGGTGACAGGAGGGAGTTAACCAATAAAAATGAGTGAACTGGGCTTCTTTCCTCCTGTAGCGTAGAACCTCACCAGGGAGAAAGACAAATCCCCAACAATGCGATCTCATTCGGTCCTGTGCCTGCAGGGCCTGGTTTCTGATAAAAACGGCAGCACTGGAGCAGAGCAGGAGTGTGTGTGTGTGTTGGGGGGGGGGTGCCCTGCCTGCAACTCTGCAGCCTCTCCACCCGCCCAGCACAGTGCTCAGGGGATGTTGGTAGGGTGGGTATGCAAGTTAGCATGAAGCTCTTCAGGCTAAAATACAAGCTGTGTCAAGTAGGAAGGGAGTTCAGAGAGGCCCAGCTTTGGGTTCACTGTTTCCTATAGATGGGATTCACTTGGGGTGCTGGTTAAAAATTCAGGCCCTTAGGCCTCTGCCCTGGAGGGTCTGGCCTTACAGGTTCTGGAATGGGACCCAGGAACCTGGATGTCAAAATCACTGCTCTGGGGTCACACGTGTCGTCCGGTGAGATGTACATCCTTCTCTCTTTGGAATGCACGGTGAGTTTCCCTCTTTGGGAGGCCATGGAGTGACTGCTGGGGGATTCGCAGGGAGGCCTCCTCACTCTTAGAAAAGTGAGCTGGAGAAGGTCTTAAAGTTCTCTTGGTATTTTTCTTGGGTTGACAAATGTTTGTGGAACCAACGTTAGTAAACAAGAGAGAAACTAGCCTTTCTTTGAAATGTAAATGAATCTTGCTCCCAACTTTAGAACACCCTAAAGATTCTTCTATTAGCGTCTCTGTTCATTTGAAGACATTCAGGAGCAGTAGAGTGATTTACCTCCAGACCTGGGCCCTCATCGCTCTTCTCCGACTTACTGTGTGACCTTGAGCACATCATTTGACTTCTCTGCGACTCCATTTGTTGTATCTACTTCACAGGGTGTTTCTGAGGATGAACACAGTCCACACATGGCACCACGCTAACAAGAATGGTAACTATTACTATTGTGTTTTTCTGGCTTTTGTCTTGCGGTGAGAAGGTGGGGCCAGCTTCGGGTGGAGCCAACCTCAGGAAAGAAGGAATTCCTCTGGAGTCAACTGGCCTCCCCGAATAAAAGAGACTCAGAGAGGCTGGGTGGGGCACCCTGAAACCAAAGAGGAAAACTCCCTCCAGAGAGCAGAGCTCCGTGTACAGGCCATGACTGGCCTTCCCTGGTTGGGAAGTTCCTATGGCTCCTGGCAGCTCGGTGCTGTGTGGACTTCTGCCCTCTTTTGTCAGCTTCAGTTTCGCCAGAGGCATAAGCTGATACCTGTGGGACTCCTAAAAGGGCTCCCCTGCTTGCTTTCAGAGTCTGGGAGTCAGAGGGGAGAAACTGAAGACCAAGGACTGGTTTCTCAGAGACCTCCAGAGGAGAGGACCTTGGGTAAGCAGGCAGCTTTCCCACCCGGGTTTCGGGCTCTTCCCTTGAGAACAGTGAAGGAACTGGATGTGGACCTCCATGAGCAGAAAACAAGAAGGGAGTGGGGTATGTGGCTGCTGCATGGAGATCAGAGGTGACCCAAGGAGTAGGGGGCTTATCAGCAGGCTCCCCAACAATCTAGGCAGTTTCATCCCCCAAGATTCATGCCCCAAATTAGCATCCTAGGTTTACAAGTAAGAAAACAGAGTCCCTAAGAAATTCAACAATTAGGAAGTGTGGAAAGAAACAAAGATAACTCAGATGAGAATAAGCAAAGGCTATATACTCTGAGTTTGCTATAGCAAGCGAGTCAGCCAACATCGCTTGCTTTTGGTATGCAGAGAAGAGATAAAGTTTTTCATGGAAAAAGGGGAAGACTTCAGGTATGCTCTGACTGGAGGCTGTTGGCATGGGGTGCATTAACCAGTAGACAGCCTGTGTAGGATTTCCTCTTTATTAGAGGTAAAGAGCCTGCCCACCAATGCAGGAGCTGTAAGAGACGCGGGCTCAGTTCCTGGGTCGGGAAGATCCCCTGGAGGAGGACATGGCAACCCACTCCAGTATTCTTGCCAGGAAAATCCCATGGACAGAGGAGCCCGACGGGCTATGGCCCATAGGGTGGCAAAGGGTCGGACACGACTGAAGAGACTTAACACACACACATCCTATGTAGTTGGTCAGGGGAGCGTATCTGGCTTTCTCTTGTTGGTGCGAAGTTATAAGAAGATACAAAATTAGGGAAGTAGTCAGTTATTAAATCCTGGCTCTTTGAGGCTGATTGCTAGCGGGGTTGTTGTCTGGTTTCTGCAGACAGATCAGCTGGTTTTCTAAACTGGTTGCTTCAGACTGCGGGTCAGAGTTCTATTTTTGTATGTGGTCTGGCCATCGTCCATTCGCACATTCAGTCTCTCAGAGGTCTCCACGGCCTTCCACTGAAGCTACTACCTGTTCTATCACCTGTTGCCACGGATGCAGGAACACCTTGTGTGTCTGTGCTTGCCTAAACAATGACTCCCACAGAGGGGCTTTCCCACCTAGGAACAACTCCAGCAAAACAGCACAGCACTGGTGGTTCCCGGCTGGCAACTGAAAGCCAGTGTTCCGTCCCTTCTAACATGCTGTTTCTGGCTCGGGTTCATTCTCACCACCTCCAGGAGTCTTACTAGGTCTTGGGTCCATTTGCATCTGATTTACATGTGTCTGCAGACAGGACAGCTATTGATTTCTAGCTTGTTTTGTAGTGGCTGGATTCCATTCCTCTGAAAGCAAGGGTAGTTTTGTTCTTTTTTTTAAAATTAATTGAAGTATAGTTTCTTGCAGTGCTGTGTTTAACTTCGGCTGTACAGTGAAGTGATTCAGTTATATATATTCCCTTCCATTGTGGTTTACCACAGGATATTAAATAGAGTTCCCTGTGCTATACATCAGGACTTTGTTGTTTATTCATCCTATATATAATAGTTTGTATCTGCTAATGTCAGACTCCCAATCCTTCCCTCCCCTTGGCAACCACGGGTCTGTTTTCTATGTCTGTGACTATTTCTGTTTCATAGAGATGTTCATTTGTATGGTATTTTATATTCCATATGTAAATGATATCATACGGTATTTGTCTTTCTGACTTCCTTCACTTAATATGGTAATCTCTAGCGATCCGTGTCACTGCCAATGGCATTACTTCATTCCTTTTTAGGGATGAGTGGTATTCCACTGTGGGCGTGTATCACATCTTTGTCCACTCGTCTGAAGGTGGACATTCAGGTTGCTTCCATGTCTTGGTTATTGTAAACAGTGCTGCAATGAGCATACAGGTTCACGTGTCTCTTTGAATTATAGTTTTGTCTGGGTATATGCCCAGGAGCAGGACTTATAGGATCATATGGCAACTGTGTTTTCAGTTTTTTGAGGAAACTTCGTATTATCTTCCATAGTGGCTGTACCAACTTATTATACATTCTGGCAAGGGTAGCATTGATGCACTGTCCAAAACTCTTCTGAGGACTTCCCTAGTGGTGCAGGGGATAAGAATCTGCCTACCGATACAGGGGCCATGGGTTCAATCCCTGGTCCAGGAAGACTCCACACACCGCGGAGCAACTAAAGCCTACGCGCCCCCCAACTACTGAGCCGGAGCTCTGGAGCCTGCAGGCTGCTGAGCCTGTGTGTTACCTAGAGTCTGTGCCCTGCAGCAAGAGAAGCCACCACCACAAGAAGGCCATGCACCGCAATGAAGAGTCGCCCCCAACTCACAGCAGCTAGAGAAAGCCTGCACACCGCAACCAAGACCCAGTGCAGCCAAAAATAAAGAAATGATTTTTTAAGAAAAGCTCTTCTGAGGCTTCTCAGCCACTCTCTTACCCTAGAGATTTTCTCTCTCCTGCAAGATGGGAGACACAGCTAGGAGGGCTGGGAGCGGTCTTGGGTCCCTCCTCTGTAACATGCAGCTGATCGTAGTTCTTATTGCCCATGGGTGTAGGGAGAGGAATTCGGACAGTAGGGAAAGCCTTCGGTACAGTGCCCAGTGTGTACTTAGTACTCAGGAAAGGGGAACGGTCATCTTTTGCTCTTGAGACAGTGGACCTCTCAGACTAGCATCAGTCCTTGGCTTAGACCAGAAAGATGGAAGTGCTCCATTGGGGCATTCCTGAGCATGGTGATGGGCACCAGGAGCAGGTGGGCTCCTTTCTACGGTTCTTAAGTGCTTTGAATCTCTGATCTCACTCAGAATTTCGCCCTGTCCTTGCACTCCAGGCAAGCTTCATCACTACATATGAGCCACTCTCCAGTTACTTGTTTTAAAATCTTAAGAGCATTTGCCTCTGAGCTTTCCTGAACTAAGAGCAAAAACAGTCTGGAAGAAAAACGTCTTCACAACTTGAGATGCTACCAAGAGCCAAGCTGAAGCCAATGTTTTTCTAAACAGGTGTAGCTCACTTCATCATCATAGCATTCCTAAAGAGCTATGTGAAACGTGGTGTTTTCATAAATAGAATTCCATTTTTGGCATCCCAGGAGAGTTCATTCTTTTAAGGAATTTTTCAAGGAAATCCTCTGAAATGTCATATGTCAGATGTTGCACCACCTGCAATTTCCAGAATATAACGATGAAAGGATCCTGGGAAGTCTTGCTTCTCCGCTCATTCCACACTCACANAGGAGAGTTCATTCTTTTAAGGAATTTTTCAAGGAAATCCTCTGAAATGTCATATGTCAGATGTTGCACCACCTGCAATTTCCAGAATATAACGATGAAAGGATCCTGGGAAGTCTTGCTTCTCCGCTCATTCCACACTCACACTGAAACAGCCCCATTCCTGCCCACAACGCCCTTACTCTTGCTGTGTATGCGCGCACACATGCACATACTGCCTCTCGAAGGCAGCCTTGCTTACCTCTGAGGGAGCTGCGTACAGGGAGCAGGCACGAGGATCTGTTTCTTCTCCAGGGAACAGCTGTCTTTCACCCACTGGGAAAGTCCAGGGTCAAGAGGCCCCCTGGGGCTCCAGCTCACTCAGTTTGCAGAGGAGGCCCGGTTTCTAAGGATCTTCCTTTGAAAACTTTCCCACCAATTGCTGTTGGAGGACTGGATTCGTTTTCCAAAGACACCCTAAAAAATTACCCCCAAAGTAAGTCCTGGTGGAGGAACAGGTTTCCGTTGGTACATATAACTGTTTTTTGAGTGCCTACCAGGGGGCAGGCACTCTGGAAGTGACTGCGGATTCTACAGTGGTTATTGTTTCTGTCCCAGAAGAGCTCATGGTCTGAGGATCGTTAGGCTTCTGTTGCCATAACAACATCGCTACAGACTTTAAAACAACCAACATCTAAGATCTCACAGCTTTGCAGGTCCAAGGTGCAGACAGCTGGACTGGTTTTCTCCACCCAGGGTCTCGCCAGGGTAAAAGCCAAGGTGTGTCCAGGTGGGCTCTACTTGGTCGGTCATGGGAAGAATCCACTTCCGGGCTCATTTAAATTGTTGGCAGAACCTAGGTTCTTGCTGTCACAAAACTGCTATCCCTATTATTTCGCCAGCTGGGGACCACCTTTCATTCCTAGACCCTCTGTCTGCCCCCTTTGCATGTGGACTCCTATAGCTCAGCTGGGAAAGGCATGTCACATCCTTCTCATGCTTGGAATCTCTCCAATTTCTCCTGCTATTGGCTCCAGCCTGAGAAAATCCTCTGCTTTGATTAGACCAGGCCCACCTGGATGATTTAGGCTGTGCCCTCGATTTCAAAGTCGTCACTTTAGTCACATCTGCTCAGTCCCTTCAGCTGTGGAACATAATATATTTCATATTTAGAGGCTCTGAGGACTAGGGCATGGACATCTTTGTGAGGGTGCATTCTGTGTACCAAGGGGATAGACAGAAGTAAACCGGCAGTTTTGAGGATGTACATACATTCTTGGGCGCTTAGTCATGTCTGACTCTTTGTGATCCCATGGACTGTAGCCTGCCAGGTTCCTCTGTCCATGCGATTGTCCAGGCAGGAATACTGGAGTGGGTTTCCATTTCCTCCTCCAGGGGATCTGCCTGATCCAGGGCTTGAACCTGCATCTTCTGCCCTGGCAGGCAGATTCTTTACCACTGAGTCACCTGGGAAACAATGTTGAGGATGAGTGTTGATAAATGTTAATAAAAGGGAGGTAGGTAAAAAGTTGTAGTGTAGCTAGGAGCAGAAACATCTAGCCCTTTCTAGAGGAAGTCAGGAAGGCATGTAAAGCATGTTATCTTCCTAAAGCTGGTAACATCTAAGTTGAAATGTGAAGAATCAACTCTGAATCAAAGGGTTAAAATTCACAGTAAGACTGTGCTTGCAGAAACCTGGAGTGGGCCATGCCCACCCTCAGGGCTTACACTAAGCTGGGGAATGGATTTCTGAGGAGAAACATCTTTAGTGGGGTCTTGTGAGCCAAGGATGTATGCAGGACAAGGCAGGACAGTGCAGGAGAGGATGGGATCCTGGGGCTTAGCCCTCCAGGGGGGGTGGCTCTGCCTGGAGCCCCCAGCCTGGTCCCTACCTGCAGATGTGACCGCCTCTTGGCGCTCAGTCACTCAGTCATGTCCAACTCTTTGTGGCCCCACCTTCTATAGCCTGCCAGGCTCCTCTGCCTGTGGAAACTTCCAAGCAAGAATACAACCTCTCTTATGATGTTTCTGATGCTGCTCCTTTTTCAGATGCTCTCTTTCCTCATCTTTTCATTTTTTTTAAGCACGTATAATTTTTTGAAGCAGGGCCTTAGTGCACAACTCTTTTGTTCAGTCATTCATTCATTCTGTTCACTTGTTAATTAAAAAGTATCAGCTGAGCACCCACCACCACATGCCAGGCATTGTGGGAGGCGGGTACCGCAGAGAACAGCAGAGAAAGGGCCCCTGTCCTCACCTGTCCTCTGAATAGAAGTGAAATAGATGTCTTTCTCAGAGAAGGCGATGGCACCCCACTCCAGTACTCCTGCCTGGAAAATCCCATGGATGGAGGAGCCAGGTAGGCTGCAGTCCATGGGGTCGCTAAGAGTCAGACATGATCGAGCGACTTCACTTTCACTTCTCACTTTCATGCATTGGAGAAAGAAATGGCAGCCCACTCCAGTGTTCTTGCCTGGAGAATCCCAGGGACGGCGGAGCCTGTTGGGCTGGCATCTATGGGGTCGCACAGAGTCGGACACGACTGACGTGACTTAGCAGCAGCAGCAGACGTCTTTCTGCTGGAGCCCACACCATGCTTTCAGAAGCCTAAAAACAACTGCTGAAAACCTGTTGCTACTTGCTACAGGGAGCCTTTCCTTTCAGANGGAGCCTGTTGGGCTGGCATCTATGGGGTCGCACAGAGTCGGACACGACTGACGTGACTTAGCAGCAGCAGCAGACGTCTTTCTGCTGGAGCCCACACCATGCTTTCAGAAGCCTAAAAACAACTGCTGAAAACCTGTTGCTACTTGCTACAGGGAGCCTTTCCTTTCAGACAGATGAGACAGTGGAAGCCAAAAGAACAGTGTACCTGCTCCTGATTGAGCATTAACTCCTTTGATATGATTCTTGACACTATCCCTCATCAATAGATAAAGAGCTGAGGCACAAAGAGGTTTATCCAGTGTCATCAGCTAATAAGATTCCAAGGTGGCTCAGCGGTAAAGAATCTACCAGCAATGCAGGAGACCCAGGTTCGATCCCTGGGTTGGGAAGATTCGCCTGGAGGAGGAAATGGCAGCCCATTCCAGTATTCTTACCTGGGAAATTCCATTGACAAAAAAGCCTGGCAGGCTACCGTCTACGGGGTTCAAAAGGAGTTAGACATGACTTGGTAACTAAACAACAACAACCCAGCTAGTAAGGTGCAAAGCCATTCTATAAGTCAGGCATTCTAGGGACTTCCCTGGTGGCCCAATGGCTAAGGCTCCATGTTCCCAATGCAGAGGGCCCAGGTTTGATCCCTGGTTAGGGAACTAGATCCTACATACCACAACTAAGAATTTGCATGCCACAGCTAAGACCTGGTGCAGCCAAGTAAATATTTTAAAAGTAAATAAATCAGGCATTCTTACTGCTGTAGTTGCCTGATCAAGCACTGTGTTATGTGGTTCATATGCCTGCCACATGCTGAGGGCTTCGCATAAGTCCTATCACTGAATACTACTAGTAACTCCACCAAAGGGGGATGTCCAGTCCCAAGGTTGAGAGGCAGAAATGGAGGCTCAGAAATGTTAAGTAACTAGCCCAGGGTTATCTAGGGAGTGAGTGTCAGTGCTGGGATCTGAGCTCAAGTCTGTTCTGCACCAGAGTGAAGGAAAGGCCTTGGGGTGGTGTCAGGAGACCTAAGTTGGGGGAGCAGTTCTCTAGGGGGAATTGTTCTCAGAAGTCAGATTGCAAAGCGCCAACCGAGGGATATGGGGTCTATGAGCATGTGGAGGTTCTGTTGTCAGGCACTGGTTCTTTCCTGAGGACACCAGAGACAGAAGGGCCCCTTTGAGAATGGGGAGACTCAGGCCTGTTTGTTGACAAAGGGAAGGGAGGCCATTTGTGTGTATGTCTGTGTGCAGGGAGGGGGTGCAAAGATTCTCTCCAGAGTCTGGAGGGCTGTTGTCAAGGAGGAGCGGCCCTCTTCCTCTAAGATCAGAAGGAGGAAGGGTCTGCAAATCTATAGAGAAATTCTTAGGCAGAAGAAGACTGAGGTGACCAGGTGATATGTAAAATGGGGACACCCATCTTCGTCCACTGTAATGAGACTGTATTAGTTTCCCGGGACTGCTCTACTAAGTTACCACAAACTGTCGTTGTTCAGTCACTCAGTCATGTTGACTCTCTTCCACCCCCTGGACTCCAGCCCACCAGGCTCTGCTGTCAATGGGATTCTCCAGGTAAGAATACTGGAGTGGGTTACCACAAACTGTTGGGGGAGCTTAAAATGATAGATGCTTACTAGCTCACAGTTCTGGAGGCTGAAGGTCACAAATAAGGGTGCTGGCAGAATTGGTTCCTACTGGGAAGTTCTGCAGGACAGTCTCTTTTAGGCCTCTTTCCCTAGCTTCTGGAGATTGCTGGCAATCCTTGGCGTTTCTTGCCTTGCAGATATAGCACTCCAACCTCTGCCCCTGTCTTCGCATGGTCTTGTGTGTGTCTGTGTCCAAATTTCCCTCTTCTCTAAGAACATTAGACTCTGGATTCAGTTCAGTTCAGTCGCTCAGTCGTGTCCGACTCTTTGCAACCCCATGAATCGCAGCACGCCAGGCCTCCCTGTCCATCACCAACTCCCAGAGTTCACTCAGACTCGCATCCATTGAGTCAGTGATGCCATCCAGCCATCTCATCCTCTGTCGTCCCCTTCTCCTCCTGCCCCCAATCCCTCCCAGCATCAAAGTCTTTTCCAATGAGTCAACTCTTCACATGAGGTGGCCAAAGTACTGGAGCTTCAGCTTTGGCATCATTCCTCTGGATTAGGGCTCCCTAATCGATCAATCCACTCCTATATTCTTACTTGGGAAATCCCAGGGACAGAGGAGCCTGGTGGGCTACAGTCTATGGAGTCACAAAAGAGTTGGACACGACTGAGTGACTAAACAACAATCCAATATAATGTCGTTTAAAAATACTCATTTATTTGACTGCGTCAAGCCTTAGTTGAGGGAGCTCTGTTGTGTCGTGTGGGATCTTTCATTGTGACACATGGACTGGAGTGTGGTGCATGGGCTTAGTTGCTCTGCGGCATGTGGGATCTTAGCTCCCTGACCAGGGATCAAACCCTTGACCCCTGTGTTGCAAGGCAGATTCTTAACCAATGGACCAGCAGGGAAGTCCCATGACCTTGTTTTAATTTGATTACATCTGCAAAGACCTTATTTCCAAATCAGGTCATGTTCACAGGTGCTGGGAGTCAGGGCTCAAACACGTTTTTTTTGAGGGGGGGATGACACAATTCAACCTAGAACAAGGGGATGGTGTGAG
The DNA here is from genome assembly GCA_006410615.1 of Neotragus moschatus. NCBI lineage: Eukaryota > Metazoa > Chordata > Mammalia > Artiodactyla > Bovidae > Neotragus > Neotragus moschatus. Next base: position 468,260 of record SJYA01003050.1, read on the forward strand.
GGGAGATGCCCTAAAGGAGTTAAAATGCTACAGAAATACAAGGTTATATCAAGGTCATTGGCTAAAGAACTCCTAAGGTTGAGTATGTTTATAAAATAAATGATTTCCTCCAGAATTTATGTTTTGCATAAAACCCCCGAGTTTCCAATAAAGGGTCTGCTGAAAGTAATCATCTATCACTCTGTAGCCCCTGGGAGAAAGCACTCATAGCAAACGGACTTCTTCACTGCTTCCTGGGAAAGCTTCCAGGGACACAGCACCCAAGCTCCTCACCTCCTTTTAGGGGTTACTGGGAGATGGTACCTCCCTCCTGCCCTCTCCTACCCAGGCACCCTTTGGACCTAGGACTTAGTCACAGTTTGTTCTAACCACAGACCAAATTAGTCTCCAAAACTTCTCCTCTTCCGTTCCACCTCCCTCCCACCCCAAGATTTCTAGTTAATCCAGCTAGGAACAGAGCTCCCTGTGTGTCTGAAGAGCGAATGCCTTTGAAGATGATTTAGGATGTAGGGGAGCAGGTGACCAGAAGAGGGAGCCACCTTTCAGGGGCAGGAGAGGGAAGGACAGGGAGGGAGCCTGTCTAGACCCCTGGCCCTGGACAATAGAACAGCCTTCTCAACCCCTAGAACTTTGCTCAGTTATAGAAGCCCAGACTACCTAAGGAGCGAGCCCTCTGAAAAGAGTTGAGTTCCACCATTTTGGGTCCACTTTGGATCGTGGAGCCCTTAATAAATTCGATGAAAGTTATGGACTCCTGTCCCAGAAAAATACATGTTGTAGACAATTTGTTGTTGTTGTTTGGTCCCTCAGTCGTGTCTGACTCTTTTGTGACCTCATGGATTGTAGCCTGCTAGGCTCCTCTGTCCATGGAATTCTCCAGGCAAGAATGCTGGAGTGGGTTAGCCATTCCTTTCTCTAGGGGATCTCCCCGACCCAGGGATTGGACCTGTGTCTCCTGCGTTGGCAGGCGGGTTCTTTACCCCTGAGCCACCAGGGAAGCCCACTGTAGACAATATGTGTCTACAAAAAAGGTTTAGATAATTTCAAAAGCTTCATTGACACCCTTGAGCTTGTTCATATCCCCTGATGGGATACACTCTCCCCCCATCTTGTTTTTCTCAGGAGAAAACTGNACAATCAAGCCTGGAGACAACTGAGGGGATGTCCCCTAAACTTGGCCATCTCCAAATTTAGACCTCCCCCAAATCTGTGAGATATCCCTGCTCACTGCAAGGAGCTCTTATATAGAAAATGATGGTGGTTTAGTCGCTAAGTCGTGTCCGACTCTTGTGACCCCGTGGACTGTAGCCCACCAGGCTCCTCTGTCCCTGGGATTCTCCAGGCAAGAATACAGTCCCAGGGACAGAGGAGCCTGGCGGGCTACAGTGCATTGGTAGGCAGATTCTTTACCGACTGAGCTAGGAGGGAAGCCCTATATAGAAAATATCCCAGTCTTATGCCCTGAGACCCAGTTAGTCAGGATTTATGCCTCACCGCATTTTAGATGGGTTGGTCCCCAGTGTCTAAAGAAGTGGGATGTTGGAGCCAGAGATAGAGGGATGGGCTGCTGGAAGAACGAGAGAGTGGTGGGGTGTGCTGTGGAGCCACCGTGTCTTTTTGGCAAGAGAAGTGCTCTCCTTCCTAGATGTCACCCCAGATTCCAGCTAGTCTCTGGAGAAGGTAAATCCATGGGCTGCAGAAGCCTTGCTCCCCTGATGGCCTCAGTGAGGATCTACACTTGGGCTCCAAGTCCAAGAAGGTCTCCTGCCCTTGCGGACACATACCATTTACCTCCTGACCACAGGAGGAGGTCCTTAAAAGCTGGACTCCCAGCTGAGCACTTCCAGTAATCCCACCTGGCTAGTGTAGAGTGGAAATCCCAGGGCTGGTGCATTCATTGAGTGAAGCTCATTTACAAACCCTGGGGATCACAGGGGCCTTCTCTGTTGTCACCCCCCCACCACCACCACCACCAACCAGCATCGCCATTTCCCTCCTTCCCCTCAGTAGTAGCTTTCTTCTACGCTGCTGCTTTAGGGGGAGGAGTCACTTTTATTTAGTGGAAACAAACTCTATGTATAGTGATTAGAACAAAAGTACCGGAGTTTGCACTTCAGTTTTGGATTTCCTTTTAAGTAGCTACACGGTGTGGAAGCAAATCAATTGCCCTGGATGTTCTCAGTTTTCTCCTGAGAAAAACAAGATGGGGGGAGAGTGTATCCCATCAGGGGATATGAACAAGCTCAAGGGTGTCAATGAAGCTTTTGAAATTATCTAAACCTTTTTTGTAGACACATATTGTCTACAGTGGGCTTCCCTGGTGGCTCAGGGGTAAAGAACCCGCCTGCCAACGCAGGAGACACAGGTCCAATCCCTGGGTCGGGGAGATCCCCTAGAGAAAGGAATGGCTAACCCACTCCAGCATTCTTGCCTGGAGAATTCCATGGACAGAGGAGCCTAGCAGGCTACAATCCATGAGGTCACAAAAGAGTCAGACACGACTGAGGGACCAAACAACAACAACAAATTGTCTACAACATGTATTTTTCTGGGACAGGAGTCCATAACTTTCATCGAATTTATTAAGGGCTCCACGATCCAAAGTGGACCCAAAATGGTGGAACTCAACTCTTTTCAGAGGGCTCGCTCCTTAGGTAGTCTGGGCTTCTATAACTGAGCAAAGTTCTAGGGGTTGAGAAGGCTGTTCTATTGTCCAGGGCCAGGGGTCTAGACAGGCTCCCTCCCTGTTCTTCCCTCTCCTGCCCCTGAAAGGTGGCTCCCTCTTCTGGTCACCTGCTCCCCTACATCCTAAATCATCTTCAAAGGCATTCGCTCTTCAGACACACAGGGAGCTCTGTTCCTAGCTGGATTAACTAGAAATCTTGGGGTGGGAGGGAGGTGGAACGGAAGAGGAGAAGTTTTGGAGACTAATTTGGTCTGTGGTTAGAACAAACTGTGACTAAGTCCTAGGTCCAAAGGGTGCCTGGGTAGGAGAGGGCAGGAGGGAGGTATCATCTCCCAGTAACCCCTAAAAGGAGGTGAGGAGCTTGGGTGCTGTGTCCCTGGAAGCTTTCCCAGGAAGCAGTGAAGAAGTCCGTTTGCTATGAGTGCTTTCTCCCAGGGGCTACAGAGTGATAGATGATTACTTTCAGCAGACCCTTTATTGGAAACTCAGAGGGTTTATGCAAAACATAAATTCTGGAGGAAATCATTTATTTTATAAACATACTCAACCTTAGGAGTTCTTTAGCCAATGACCTTGATATAACCTTGTATTTCTGTAGCATTTTAACTCCTTTAGGGTATCTCCCCTCACACCATCCCCTTGTTCTAGGTTGAATTGTGTCATCCCCCCCTCAAAAAAAACGTGTTTGAACCCTGACTCCCAGCACCTGTGAACATGACCTGATTTGGAAATAAGGTCTTTGCAGATGTAATCAAATTAAAACAAGGTCATGGGACTTCCCTGCTGGTCCATTGGTTAAGAATCTGCCTTGCAACACAGGGGTCAAGGGTTTGATCCCTGGTCAGGGAGCTAAGATCCCACATGCCGCAGAGCAACTAAGCCCATGCACCACACTCCAGTCCATGTGTCACAGTGAAAGATCCCACACGACACAACAGAGCTCCCTCAACTAAGGCTCGACGCAGTCAAATAAATGAGTATTTTTAAATGACATTATATTGGATTGTTGTTTNGGGGCAAGCTGCTTCCCACCCGGCCCCTAACTCCGCGAACTCTACCGCGGGTGGAGCCTGGGCCTCGGAGACCGGGAGGGCCAGCGCGCGCGGTGTCCCCGCCTCCCAGGCGGGCTCGGGGCGGGGAGGTGGGGACCCCTCCCCTTCGCCCATCCCCTCGGGGCCGGCCGCCCGGGCTCCTGAAAGGCCGGCCGCGGGAGGGGAGGGGAGAGAAGAGGGGGGCGGAGGGACAGACCGGCGGCGGCGGGGCGCGGGCATGGCGGAGCGGGCGGCGGCCGCGGGGCCCCGGTGAGCCGGGCCGGGGCGCACGGAGCGGGCCGCGCCGAGGCGGGCCCTGAGCCGTCGAGGGGGCCTGGCGAACACGGCCGGGCCACTTTGCCTCTCGCAGCTGTGATTGTGTTCGGGGGGCGGCGCCGGGGCCGACGTTTCGGGGCGAGTTTTTTCTCGCGGGGCCGGCGAGAGAGCTGCGCGCACCGAGGGGGAGGGAGGGGGAGCATGCCCGGCTGGAGCCGGGCCTCGGGGCGCGCCCCGGCCGCCGTCCCCACCTCCGCCTCCTCCTTCTCCTCCTCCGTCTCCTCCTCCTCTTCCAGTCCCGCCGCCGCCGCCAACATGGCTGCGCTCCTGAGCCCGGGAGGCGGCCGCTGCTGAGCGCCGCTCGCCGCCCGGGCCCCCAGCCCGCCCAGGCCCCGGCCCATGGCCCCCGCGGCCTCGCGGCTCCCGGCGCGCTAGGGCGACCGCCAGCGCTCGCCGCCCCGAGGCGCCCGGGTCCCGTCGCCGCCCGCCCGCTTGCCCGCTTGCGCGCGCGCGCCCGCCGGCCTCGGGGAGCCCGGGAGCCGTCCGGCCGGGCGGGGCGGGGCGGCCGCCACCATGGAGCCCCAGCGCCGGGAGCTGCTCGCCCAGTGTCAGCAGAGCCTGGCCCAGGCCATGACGGAGGTGGAGGCCGTGCTCGGGCTGCTCGAGGCCGCGGGAGCGCTGAGCCCCGGCGAGCGGCGGCAGCTGGACGAGGAGGCGGGAGGCGCCAAGGCGGAGCTGCTGCTCAAGCTGCTGCTGGCCAAGGAGCGGGACCACTTCCACGACCTGCGGGCGGCGCTGGAGAAGACGCAGCCTCACCTGCTGCCCATCCTCTACCTGAACGGCGTCGTCGGGCCGCCGCAGCCCGCCGAGGGCGCCGGTGAGTGTCAGACCCCCCTGCCCGGCCCCTCGCATCCTCCTTCCGCAACTCCTCTCTCCGGTTCTCCGAGAGGGGAGGTCGCGAGGGCCATTCATCTACCTGGCGCTGGCCGTGGGGAAAATTTGCTTTCCTTCAGCGCGCCGGGGGAGGGGCTGATGCGTGGACCCCCGCCCCCCGCTTCCCACCTCCTGCAATCCCGCCCTTGCTGTGAACAATGCCCGGCACTGTAGGCCTTCATTCTCCGGGTGCCGCGCTACGCAGCGGGTCCACTAGAGACCACCGGGTCCAGCCCGCGGGGCGACCTCGGAGGTATGTCTAGTCAGTCCCTTTTCTAAGACTTTTCATCCACCAGTCCTTTGAGAACCTCTGCTAGCCTTCAATCAGTGTTAAGGTCTAAAAGAATAGAACCCGGGCCAGGGCTGGTACCCCTGAATTTTGGTCCCTGGCACCCGGTTTTAGGACCACTCGTGCCTTTTCACTTTCTGATTTTCTTAGCTCCCTCTACTCTGAGCTCAAGTCTCTTTTGCTCGGCGAGACTTGTGGTTGATTATGCACAATGCCTGCTAGGTTTCTTTGGAAACTGTGGGCCGGGAAAAGTTGGGGGGAGTTGCATTGCACCATGGGAAAATCTTAGTAGTAGCTGCTGGGGCTCAGTTCTTTCCCTGAGGGTTCGCCAGCTGTTTGAGGAGGGAAGGCTGGTGGCTGGTACCCTTGGATAGAGGGTGATGAATCCTTGAGTATTCCTGTATGTGTGTGTGTGTGTGGAGGGGGGTATTACTGGGAGTTGGTGACAACTGGTAGGCTTGGCGTTGCCTGTTTGGGGATTGTGGAAAGCCAGGCTTTTAGACAGGGAAGCTGAGGAAAGCATAGCTCTGAGGAAGGAAGAGCCAGCAATTGCTGGGCACCTACTGTTGTGTCAGGCACTCTGCTTTGTCACGTTTAATTGTTACCACTCTGTGAGCTATGATTCCTACTTTGCCAGAGAGAAAACTCCAGCTTGGAGTGGTTAAGTCGCTCAAAGTATTGGGCACCAGGAGTTTCCAATTATGACCCATTGTTTTATTTAACCCCTTTGGAGCCAGGAAGCAGCGAGTACCACCTTTTCTATGTCTTGTCTTTGTTTTAAAAGTGAATGGAGAGGGCTGACAAACTGCCTGTAACAGCTTGTAGGCCACAGGCTGATGAGACCCGTTTATTTGGCTGTTAAAAGCCTGACTTATTAAGGAGATGATTTTATAAGCTGTTCCTGGTAACAGCTCCGTTGGATATTGGCCATCTCAACCGACTTTTTGTAGTGAAGGCAGCTGACATACCGAGACTGAACTGCTGGGTACACAGCGGATCGTTTCTCCACTGTGGGTTTCTGACTCTAGCATTTTCGCCTCTCAAATTTGCATTGTCCCCCAATTATGATCATTTGTGCTGGTCAACCTAGTCCTCCCCTGGGATGATGGTTTGGAAGATGTTAAGAGATGTGGGATGTGGCTATGAGGATAATAAGGTCAGAGGGAAATCTCTTTGGGCTAACTTTTCTTTTTCTTTAAATTAATTTTTTTATTGGAGTGCAATGTTGTAGTAGTTTCTGCTCTTAGTTTCTCACTTTACTAAGTGAGTCAGCTAAAGGTATAGCCTATATCCCCTCTTTTGTACATTTCCTTCCCATTTAGGTCACCACAAAGCATTGTGTAGAATTCCCTGTGTTACTCAGTAGGGTCTCTAGTTATTTACCTATTTTATACATAGTATCTTTTTAATTGCCTAGCTATCTGTCTAGCTGTCTGTGTTTGAAGGAAGAAATTGATCAAGGAAGCTGGAAGCTGGTGGAAGTTAGAATGCAGACTCAAGTTTTGGGTGGGATGTGTTGAATCAGCGCTAGCTTTAATCTCTGGAATAGATGAATTGTCATTAATTAGGTCCCTCTCTTTTCCATGCCTGGTAGATAAGGTGGGACTTCTCTGAGCTGAAGTTCTGGAAGCTGGTCTGACTTTTAAGGAAAGAATGAAATAAGGTTTGGATTTTATTCTCAAGGGCAGCTTTTCAGACCCTAGTTTTAACACAGTGTAGAGCTGTGTAGCTTTTCAAAGGAAAGTTGTTCATTTTGGTTTGGTTGGTGTTTGCTAAGTCTTCTCCGACTCTTGCGACCCCATGGACTATAACCCACCAGACTCCCCTGTCCATGGGATTTCCTGGGCGAGAATATTGGAGTGGGTTCCCATTTCCTTCTCCAGGTGATCTTCCCGACTCAGGGATCTACCTGGGACTCCTGCATTGCAGGTGGTCTCTTTACTGACTGAGCCACAAGGGAAGCCCAATTTTAGTTTAAAACAAATAGGATGGCATTTGACCTGGTAAGATGCCATGTAGAGCTTTTGGGCATGAGGGATGACATGGTGTAACATAAACCACAGAGCCTTGGGATCTTTGTAAAGGATGGATTACTGTGCAGTGATTTTTCCAGCATATTTTCTTGCAACCAGGGAGCCCCTCTTATGGTGCAAAGCTCAGTGCCTAAAAGGACTGCTCAGGTTGAAGGGATAGAAGCACCGATGTCATCTCCGAGGAGCCAAAGCCAGGGAGGCTCAGCCCTGTGTCCTGGTCTTTGCTCTCCCAGCAGGTTGCACTTTACACACAGGTGCACAGCTCTGCCTGTCAGTCAGCCTTAGTGCAGGGCTCTTGTGGGAGCGCCGGGGAGGAAACTTTTGGCTTCCCAAGGACCCACAGCCTCAAGGGGAGGCGCTCTTGTCACTGTTTTTCCATCCAAGGTGCTGCCATCACCCAGTTAAGGGGTCCCTTTGTGGATTCCATACCCCATGTGGACCCCTGGCCTGGAATGCCCATCCCCTGGCTAGCGCTTGTGTGCTGTGGGACTTTGTTGTGCTGCAGGGAAATGATGTCTGACAGCTACCCACATGGGGTCTGGAACTGGGGGAAATTGGCCTAGGTGGCACTGGGCAGGTAAGCAAATCAAACTCACCTGTTCTGCCCATGCTCAGTTAGAGAGAGCCCGGACATTTATAATCTACCACGCTTAGCCCTGGAGTTTGAAGGTGACTAAGAAACCACAGTGTGGTTTTGTTCTGGGGGCAAGGGGGACTTCTGTAACGGAATTGACAGTACATTGCTACTGAGCATTTTCTACCTTACAACATACTTTAATATCTCACTGAATCCTGTGGCACGCCGTGGCATGAGTGCCGCCTTTCCTGCGGACGTAGGGTTCTGGGCCTGTCTGTGAGATCTGAGGACAGACTGGAAGTCGCAGGGCAGAAGGGAGCTGGAGTCAGGCTAAGTGCAGCACTCCAGATTCCATGTCCTTGGTGGTTTTTCCTGTTACCTGGGTAGCCCCTCGCATTACAGCTTCAAGCCATTTCCTGCATTGGGAGCTCTGGAATTTTGTAGCTTTCCCTTGTCCCAATACATGAATGTTTAAGAAAGGAGTAGGTACCTTTGTCCCTGCTGGTGGTAGAGAGAGGAGAGAACTGTTCTCTTCTGACTGGCTCAGGTCTCTAGCTTTTCCCGCAGTTGTACCAGGATCAGGTTTGTTCACTTGGAACCCATGAGGTCCTTTGTTTTTTCTCTTTGATTCATTTGCCGACATCTGGGTTTTCTCTCTTGAAGCTCCTCAACTGCCTGGCCCTGGACCTCAGGGTCCTCGTCTGTGAGTTGGGGGCTGCATGGCCTGCCTCAACTACTGGGAGGCAAAATGTGATTGAGGAGGATCGAAGTGTCTGGTCCTGCGCTTGGTGCAGACAGGGCCAGGGTGCGTAGGATGTAATTCCAGCCTGCCGCTTGCTCCCTAGGTGGGGGAATGGGACACTGAGAAGAGCGACGTTATGAGACAGATCAACTCAGCGATAGAAATACCACGGGACTCCATGGTAACGAATCTGCCTGCCAGTGCAGGAGATTCAGGTTTGATCCTTGAGCCAGAAAGATGCCCTGGAGTAGGAAGTGGCACCCTGCTCCAGGATTCTTTCCGGGAAGATTCCATGGGCAGAGGACCCTCGTGGGCTCCAGTCTGTGGGGTCGCAAAGAGTCAGACACAGCTGAGCACGCACATCGTCGTCATCATAGCTCTGACTACCACATGCTTTCCCCTCATGCTCTCGTCCACCTCTGGTGGCTCTAGTTACCATCTACACGTGGAGGGCTCCCCAGACTGTTTTCCCAGCAGGCCTCTCAAGTGGTGCAAAAGTGGCGGCACACGGGGACTGCTGGCTGCCCTCCCTCCTGTGTGTCCTGAGCGAATGTCTCCTCTCGTGCCCTCTGTGTCTCCTCTTTAGTTTCCTGGTGAGCTGACTGACTTGGCTTCACTAGAATTAGAGGATGGAGACAGTAGTGTTCGCTGAAGAAGCCGAGGAAGGCTTCGAGGAGGGGTTGTGGCTTGAGCACGGTGTTGAAGGGGTTCTCTGAGCGTGCAGAGGGGAAGGAGGAAGTTTTGGGTGGGAGAAACAGGAACAGAGACCATGAGAGGAGCAGTATGTTTTCAGGTTGTAGAAATTAGACCAGCCTGAGTGAGCAAGGCTTTGGCATTGGCTCTAGATGGGTGGGGGATGCAGAGATAATCGGAAGGACCATGATGGCTAGGCGGAGCAAGGGGTTTATATACCACTTGGAGTTTAGGCTTTGTACACTTGTCAGAAATTAAAGCTGAAGGAGTTTTCTGAAAAGGAATAACCCTGCCAGGCGTTCCCAGTAGGAGGAGTGTAGTTGGCTGCTGATTGTCAGGTGTGGATTATTTATTATTCATTAGAGGTTATCTGGACCTTTTATTGGCAGGCAGATTCCTCACCCTTGAGCCACCAGGGAAGCCCTCGTTTGGTTATTTTAATTGTGTTAAGAGGAAGTGGTAGAACTTGAAAGTAATGATTGAAATGAGATTTCTAACAGGCAGTTATTATTTATCCCTCTATGTATTACATCAGGCATCTATGATCGCAGGCAACAGAAACTTAGCTCAAACTGTATTAGGCAGGAAAGAAGGACTGATTGTATAATATTCCAAAACCTTGGAATGGATTGGGGTAAATGACCTTTGGGTGATTGATCCTGACTGCCGTGGGCTTTTTCTGTTAATGTCATCCTGGAACGTGACCACAGGCCCCTCTTGGCTTCATCTTTACAGCCTCTGACCAGAGAATAAAGGGAGCTGAATCCGCTAAACCAGGGAAAAAAAAAAAAAATCTCATGGAAGGATTTTGATAGGCTTAACTGTGGTCACATGTCCATGTGAGATCCAGTCTCTGTGGCTAGGGCTAGAGGATTGGCCCAACCAACAGGGTAGCCTGATGGGATGCTGTGATTGGCAGCTTGTACCAGTACCATGTGGTTCTTTAGAGTGGGAAGAAGCAGTGCTCACAGAAGAGTAGAAAGGATGTTGTGCAGGTCGAGCATCAGGTGAATGTCTACCACATGTGGTCTCATCTTCATATGATGATGCGGTTTGGTGTGGGGTGGTGGGAGAGGTGGTCAGATTTTACTAGGTTTTAGACTGGAAGCTTTTTTAAAAAATATAAATTTATTTATTTTAATTGGAGGCTAATTACTTTACAGTATTGTATTGGTTTTGCCATACATTGACATGAATCCGCCATGGGTGTACATGTGTTCCCCATCCTGAACCCCCCTCCCACCTTCCTCCCCATCCCATCCCTCTTGGTCATCCCAGTGCACCAACCCTGAGCACCCTGTCTCATGCATCGAACCTGGACTGGCGATTCTTTTCACATATGATAATATACATGTTTCAGTGCCATTCTCCCAAATCATCCCGCCCTCACCCTCTCCCACAGAGTCCGAAGACTCTTCTATACATCTGTGTCTCTTTTGCTGTCTCACATACAGGGTTATCGTTACTATCTTTCTAAATTCCATATGTATGCGTTAGTATACTGTATTGGTGTTTTTCTCTCTGGCTTACTTCACTCTGTATAATAGGCTCCAGTTTCATCCACCTCGTTAGAACTGATTCAAATGCATTCTTTTTAATGGCTGAGTAATACTCCATTGTGTGTATGTACCACAGCCTTTGACTTGAAGCTTTTTCATTCTCTTTCACTTTCATCAAGAGGCTTTTCAGTTCATGTTCACTTTCTGCCATAAGGGTGGTGTCATCTGCATATCTGAGATTATCGATATTTCTCCCAGCAATCTTGATTCTAGTGTGTACTTCACCCAGCCTGGCATTTCGCATGATGTACTCTGCATATAAGTTAAATAAAGCAGGGTGACAATATACAACCTTGACATACTCCTTTTCTTGTTTGAAACTGGTCTGTTGTGTTCCGTGTCCAGTTCTAACTTCCTTCTTGAGCTGCATGCAGATTTCTCAGGAGCCAGGTAAGATGGTCTGGTATTCCCGTCTCTTGAAGAATTTTCCACAGTTTGTTGTGATCCACACAGTCAAAGGCTTTGGCATAGTCAATGAAGCAGAAGTACATGTTTGCCTGGAATTCTCTTGCTTGTTTTTGATGATCCAATGGATGTTGGCAATTTGGTCTCTGGTTCCTCTGCGTTTTCTAAATTCAGCTTGAACATCTGGAATTTCTCAGTTCACATACTGTTGAAGCCTCACTTGGAGAATTTTGAGCATTACTTTGCTAGCTTGTGAGATAAGTGCAATTGTGCAGTAGTTTGAATATTCTTTGGCATTGCCTTTCTTTGGGATTGGAATGAAAACTGACCTTTTCTAGTCCTGTGGCCACTGCTGAGTTTTCCAAATTTGCTGGCATATTGAGTGCAGCACTTTCACAGCATCATCTTTTAGGATTTGAAATAGGTCAACTGGACTTTAAGACTTTAAGCGAGACAGTTAGCCTTACTGAACTCATCTCCCTCTCTGTTGTTGTCCAGTTACTCAGTTGTGTCTGATTCTGTGACCCCATAGGCTGCAGCACATCAGGCTTCACTGTGCTTCGCCATCTCCCAGAGTTTGCTGAAATTCATGTCCACTGAGTCGGTGATGCCATGGAACCATCTTGTCCTTTGTCGTCCCCTTCTCCTCCTGCCTTCAATCTTTTCCAGCATCAGGGTCTTTTCCAAGGAGTCAGTTCTTCACATCAGGTGGCCAAGTATTGGAGTTTCAGCTTTAGCATCAGTCCTTCCAATGAATATTCAGGATTGATTTCCTTTAGTATTGACTGATTTGATCTCCTCCCTCTCTACAGAATATTTAAAACAATAACTGCTTCACTGTGCTATTTGACAATCCATGGTAGGAAAAAGGGAGCATTTATTACTGTGGTGGGCAATGAAGCCTGGAACCAGCCTTAGAACCAGAAGCTTAGGATTCTCCTGATGTATCAGAGGGTTATGTGAGAACTCCTTATAAACTCTTTATAAACGGATGTCAAGGTTGCTTTTACCGTGGCTGTGGGTCACCAAGAGTAGAATGTAACCTCCGTGAGCCAAATTTGCTGTTGTATTCCCAATGCCTAGAATAGAGCCTGGCCCAGGATGGGCATTCAGTAAATTTCTGTTGCATTGATAACTATTCAGCTGGTGTGGCGAATGAGTGGTGTGTCCCTGTGAAGTCCAGATCCTCTTCAGAAATAGGTGCAGATTCCTAGGTGGTGACTTCACAGTGACAGAAGGCTGTGAAAGTGCAGGAAGGCCAGGGTGAGTTCCAGATGCGCACATGAACATCCCCTCTCACAGTATGTCTGTGATGGAAGCAGATGGTGTGACTTTGGTGTCGGAAGTCCCCAAGTCACCCCTCAGGTACCAGCCCTGTGGGACTGGCTGCCAGGAGTCCTGTGGAGCAACCCTATTACCTGTTGCAGGACTGAAGCGCCCTTCCCTCTCTCTGCGCTTAGAATTTGAATGTCAGCTTGGTGTCCTCGAAAGAGTTTTGGGTGAGAATCTGCTCCTAACTGTGCAACATCTTGACCTTTGATGAGCCTCTTAACTATCCAGAGCTTGTTTTTTTTCCAGTGAAAAGCTAGATGAGGTAAAGTTGGAAGAAGTTCAGGGCTGTCTCGGTCCTCTAGTTCAGCAGTCCCCAACCTTTCTGGCACCAGGGACCGATTTCGTGGAAGACAACTTTTCCACGGGATGGGGAGGGGATGGTTTGAGGATGATTTGAGCAGATTACATTCAGTGTGCACTTAATTTCTAATCTAATGCCACCGCTGATCTGACAGGAGGTGCCGGTCCACTGCCCAGAGGCTGGGGACCCCCGCTGCAGGGTTCTCAGCACTTGCAAGGTGGCATTAGGTCCAAGGAAGCTTGGTGATGGAGCTGGATTAGACTTCTGAGACTTCTTCTAGCTCTGTACCACGTTCACTATTTTTTTATTTAGCATTAGTGTTGAGTGATTTTTGTACCCTGGCTTTCTGTTTCCTGAAAATCTAAGCAGTGTAGGAGAAGTATTTTGTCTTTGTTTTTGTGGTACAGCTCATTCCAACCACCGGAGAAGGTAATAACAACCCACTCCAGTACTCTTGCCTGGAAAATCCCATGGACAGAGGAGCCTGGTAGGCTGCAGTCCATGAGGTGGCTAAGTCGGACACGACTGAGTAACTTCACTTTCACTTTTCGCTTTCATGCATTGGAGAAGGAAATGGCAACCCACTCCAGTGTTCTTGCCTGGAGGATCCCAGGGACGGGGGAGCCTGGTGGACTGCTGTCTGTGGGGTCGCACAGAGTCGGACACAACTGAAGCGACTTAGCAGTAGAGGCAGCATTCCAACCACCATCATGAGGGGGCATATCTTGGGGAGATGTGAGCCACACAAATAGTGGGCATAGAGCAAGAGAGCTGAGTCGCCTGTCGTCCTGTGCAGTAGGGAGGCTGAACGTGTTAATAATTTTAAATGGGATTGAGAAAAAAGAAAAAAAAAAAAGGAAAAAAGAAATGGGATTGAGTTGGGGAGATACTGTTTGTTTGTTTTTTCCTTTTTTTCCCACCTTTTTCCCTGGGGCAGATTGCATATCTCTCAATTGTGTGTGTTTATTGATCTGTTTGAGACAGAGTTCCATGAAAGTGCTACAGAAATATTTTAAATTAAACAGATGCTTTGAGTGTTCCATGTTTGCCATCCAATTCTGAACCCTTGGTGGGTAATTGTGGGGTGACTGTTGACCTTGATGTTTCATTTCACACTAAGGGTCATAATCCATTTGCTTTGTACTTTTTTTTTAATACTGTGGTAAAATACACATAGCATAACACTTACCATTTGAGACATTTTTTGCTGTTTTTTGCATTATGGCAAAATATCTGTAACATTAAAAGAATTATCTTGTTCACTGTTAAGTGTCCATTTAATTGCTACTAAGTACATTCTCATTGTGCAACCATGCCCACCATCCATCTCGAACTTTTTTCATCTTACAAAACTGACACTCTATCAATTAAACAATAACTCTCCATTCTCCCCTCCCCCCAGCCTCTAGCAACCACCATTCTGTTATCCTTTCTATCTTTGAATTTTACTGTTCTAGGTATCTCATAGAAATGGAATCATAGAGTGTTCATTGTTTTGTGACTGGCTTGTTTTCACTTAGCATCATGTCTTCATGGGTCATCCATGTCAGAATTTCCATTTAATTTTTAAATATTTAAAGAACACATAATATAAAATTTACCATCTTAACCATTTTAAATGTGCAGTTCAGAAGCGCTAAGTATATTCTCGTTGTTGAGTAAGAGATTTCTGGAACTTTGACATCTTGCGAAACTAAAACTGTATCCATTAAACAATAACTCCTCCTTCCTCCCTCCTCCACCTCTGGGAATCACCGTTCTACTTGGTTTCTGTGAATTTGATTCCTTTAGCTAGCTTGTGTAAGTGGAGTCATACAGTATTTGTCCTTTTGTGACTCGCTTATTTCACTTAGGGTAATATCCTCAACATTCACCCACATTGTAACGTGTGACAGAATTTCCTTCCTTTTTAAAGACTGAATGATATTCCATTTCATGTATATACCACATTCTCTCTATCTATTCATCTGCCAATGGACTCTTGGGTTCCTTTCACCTTTTGTAACTAAAACTGCTGTGAACATTCGTGCACAAATACCTCTTTGAGGCCCTACTTTCAGTTCTTTTGGTTATATATCCAGGAGTGGAATTATGGTTGATGTGATAATTCTGTGTTAATTCTTTAAGGAATTTCCATACTGTTTGCTTTGAGTTTTAATTAAAGAAATTCCTACTGTCTACAGCACCTTGACTCGGGGATGAGTGTCCTGCCTGGAGTCCCACTTTATGTTTTATTATTTTCTAAAAATTGTGTAATTCCCTCCCCCCCCCCCACTCATTTTGGAAAGCCTCGAGGCATTCCTTTTGGACTTTAAATATTTTAGCAGTCATCTGTGACTCTTCTGAGGATAGAAGTTGTTGACCGTAGAATCCCAGCAGCACTCATATCTGGCCAGGAGATGTTCACACATTTCCTTCATGTTTGCAGTACTAATATCTCCATTCCCAGAGGCCTAGAAGTATGTTAGTTATTTCTGCTTTGTAGACACTTGCTCTTTATCCCATTCAGGGTTAGTTTGGTTATATAGACTTGAATCCAGGGTAACTGGCTGTTAAGATTTTTCTTTAGAAAAACCTAGATCAGCATTTCCCACAAAAACATCTTCTAAACAGTAGTTTGGTGGGATGTCAGTGGTGGTATTTGTAAAAAGGTCCTGTGGTTAAGTACATTTGAGCAGTGTTGTTTTGAGAAGATCATGCAGGCTCCTTTAGTGGGAGCCTCTCAAGCCACCAGTAAGCCCGTCTTGGGACTTCACTGGAGTGGGTTCACTGTGCGGTGTTTCCCAAACTGCTTTGACCACAAAGCCCTTTTTCATTGAGCATCTTGCAACATAAGTGTTCTGAGAAGTGCACTCTTGGGAAACTTTAGCATTAGTGCAGGGAGTTAGAACATCAGTGTATCCCATCGTTTTTTGAATTTTCTCACAACTCTTTCATTCAAGGAACCAAAACCCTTACATGCTGATAACAGCTGAAACAGGCATATGATTCTGGGGATACTGGATTTCTTTTTGCTACGTTGCTGATTCTGACGTGTAGTGGATTCTGGGACCAGTAGATTCTTAGGGAAGAGTGTGTGATCTTGCCTAAGTAAGAAGTATGACCTCTCTGGGCCTTCTTTTCCCTAATGGAGCTCAATAAGAATGGTCTCGTTCGTGATGATTGTTGTTTGAGGTGGTTAAACCTCTTGTCATCTTCTCTAAGACTGAACTTTGGTCCATAGTTGGGGTTTCTGGGGGGAACTTTGGAAGGATTTGTAGAGACTGCCCTGGTGGTTTGGTGACTGTAGGTTCAGGATTGGTTAACTGTTGTGCGAATCTTTCTGAGCCCTGGGGAGTTGTTGGGCTGGAGATTTGGAAGATGGCCGAGAGAATGATGTTACTTCTGAAAAGATGGGTGATACAGCTGAATGACCCAAGTGGCCTGAGCATCAATGATGGGTTTGGAGCCCAGGAGTAAGGCCACAAAGAGCTGAGTGTCATGAGCCCAAACTTGGGGAACCCCCACAAGTTTAAATCTTGGGTCTTCCATCTTAGGCTATGTGATTTTAACAAATCGCTTAACCTCTATGGATTTTCTTTTTCCTTATCTGTCAAAGGACTACTATTCTCCTCGTAGGGCTTTGGTGAGGATCTAGGAGATTTGTGTGAAGTGAGGGCAAGCTATTGCTGCTGCATCTGCTCTAGGAGGTACCTACCTTTGAGTGGAGAGCCAATCCCCTAACTGTCTTTGGAATCAGAAAGTGTCACAGGGTACAGAGAGATGCTCAAGGGAGGGTGAAGAGTGTGCCATGGACCTGGAAGTTCACATTCGTGGGGCTGCTCAGAACACACCTTCACAGTGCTCTGGTCCTGGGGTCTGCAGTTAAGGAGGGCATTACCATGAGCTGTGAGGAGTTCAGCTCCAAAAGGACCCAGGGAAGAGTTATTTTAAAGGAAAGGTGACTTAGAGGGGCTTGGATGCCTGTTTTCAGATGGACATGGACAGGTGATGAGACCTGATTCTTTCTGACCCCAGAGAGCTAACTGGTAGAAGATACTGGGAGATAGAATTGAGTCCAGTGTAAGGAAGAACTTTCTCTCTCCTTCCTATCTTCATTTGAAACTATATATTTTAAAATACTCAAACATGTGCAGAGATTACAAACTCCCAGCTCCCAAACTTTTGTTATCTATAATATTTACAGACAGATCCCAGCCATCATATTACTTTCTCCATAAATACTCAAGGAAGTGTCTCAAAGAGATAAAATCTTTAAAAAAAAAATGGTGGTTTTTTTTTTTTTTTTTTTTACAGCTGACTGTATTAACAATTTATGCCATCTTGTATCCAACTGATATTCGGATTTCCTTAATGGGCTTCCCTGGTGGCTCAGATGGTAAAGAATCTGCCTGCAATGTAGGAGATCTGGGTTTGATCCTTGAGTTGGGAAGATCCCCTGGAGAAGGGAACAGTCTACTCTAGTGTTCTGGCCTGGAGAATTTCATAGACAGAGGCTCTGGTGGGCTACCGTCCATGCATGGGGTTGCAGAGTCAGACACGACTGAGTGACTTTCACGCTTTCCTTATTGCAGGAATGCCTTTTTATAGATGGTTCGTTTAAATCAGGATTTTAACAAGGTCCACACGTTAATAAGGTTGCCTGGGACCCTTCCCTGGGCTTTTTGTTTAGGGAAGAGCTTGTTTTCGTGGTCTGTGCCATCCAGCTGTGGAGAGGACAGTGGAAGATGGTGACATGCCTTCCCTGAGAGTCCATGTAGGTGCAGGATGAGCGCAGGGTGGTTGTGTTAAGGACGGGATTGTGGAGTCTGATCACAAACCCATGTGGCCCCAGGTTCCTCACGGGACTGTTACAGACAATTAAATGGAAACAACATATGTGAAATGTAACGGTTGTTTATGAATTAAATTATTATTTTTTTTTTAGCTGTGGGATCTTTTTCACTAACTGGACTCTGAGGTGAGGAAGCCAGATACATAAGCTAGACAGGGGCTCTGGAGGCTTGGCGCTTGCCCCTTTTCCTTGTGGACTCCCTGAGGTGCCTCTGTAGGGTTCTCTGGGTTCTCAGGATTCCTGGGAACTGAGTTTGGAAGCAAGTGTGCCTGGATACTTTTATTGTAGGATGCTCTCTATGATGAGGGAGGCCACCCAGAGTCTCACCTTCCTTTACCTGGACTGAGCTGGGTTAGGGAGTGACAGCTAGAGGCAGAGGCTGTTTTGCACCAGATGCTCTTGTCTTTGCCTGTTTCCTCTTTCCACCTTTGTAGGTTTTCTTTGGGGATGAACCATGCTCTCAGAAATGACAAATGACCAGCTACTTAAAAAAACTATTCTCTGCTACCCAAGGCAGTGACGGGGAAGGAGCAGAGTGAAACCTCATCAGATGGGGTCAGGTGGAAAGTGGTTACCTTTTCTGAAAAATTACTTTTCTAAAAAATACCGTCACTGACTGGCCCTACCCCTACATTGCCTAAGAGAACGGTTAGTTGCTGATGCATAAATAAGCTGCTTCTGACCTGCAGCCTGCTGGTGGGGTTTCTAGAGCTGCCCGTGTGGAAAGCCAGCAGAGATAATCGCTTGTGACTCTGAGCTGTGGCCTTGGTGGCTGTCTCAAGCCAGGGTGTGTTTTCTCTGCCCACAGTGTTTTTCTGGGTGTGGCCTCTTTCCCAGGTGGCTCTCAGGCTTCTTTCTGGGTCAATTTCAGGTTACTTGTCTGGATGGTAACTAACTCCTTAACATGGCCTGGGATCGCCAGACAGATATTCTTGTCCTATCACTTTGACCATTGTAAATCTGCTGTTCAAATGTGGTGAATATCTATCCAGCCAAGACTGAATGAGAGGATAATTGTATTTTTAAATTTTGATGTAAGAAGGCATACTTTTAAAGAAATATAATGACCTTTTTAATAGTCACGATAACCTCCATTCTTCTTGCTCAGGGTAACCTCTTTTTTCGTCTTATCTGGCCAGAACTTTCATTTCCTGTTTATGTTTCTTAAGCAGCTTAAGATTGTGGAGTATCACGGCTGGAAGGGATCTTAGAGATGACTTTGCCCGGACTGCTGATTTTAGAAATGAGAACTAGCAGTCCAGAGACACAAAGGGACTCCCCCAGGCTCTCATAGCGTGCCCTGGCGGAGCCAGACGCAGGGTCCAGGTTTCTCCCCAGGCCAGAGCTCCTTCCCAGGCTTCTCTGCCAGCCACAGGCTGGGTGGGGAGTCTCAGAGCCTTGGCTAGTTTTTCCTGATCTGGGCCTGGCTTTGCAGGCAACAGCCTTTCCAGCATGTAACAGGGCATCACAGAGAAGGCAATGGCACCCCACTCCAGTACTCTTGCCTGGAAAATCCCATGGGCAGAGGAGCCTGGTGGGCTGCAGTCCATGGGGTCGCTAAGAGTCGGACACAACTGAGCAACTTCCTTTCACTTTTCACTTTCATGCATTGGAGGAGGAAATGGCAACTCACTCCAGTGTTCTTGCCTGGAGAATCTCAGGGATGGGGGAGCCTGGTGGGCTGCTGTCTGTGGGGTCGCACAGAATCGGACACGACTGAAGCGACTTAGCAGCAGCAGCAGCAACAGGGCATCACAGCAGTTCATGGAATTGTGCTGCAGCTCTCCTTCCTGNCCTGGTGGGCTGCTGTCTGTGGGGTCGCACAGAATCGGACACGACTGAAGCGACTTAGCAGCAGCAGCAGCAACAGGGCATCACAGCAGTTCATGGAATTGTGCTGCAGCTCTCCTTCCTGACCACTGAGAAAAATCTTTTATCAGATCATGCAGGTGGTATTAATATTTATGTTCCACTAATGGGTGGACTAGGCCGAAAGAAGTTCTTGAGCTTCTCGGGGCCTCCAGCTGCTGAGAGGAGACTGGGTAGGCTTTGGGGTCCTTGTCCATTTCTTTAGAGAGGCTGCATCTGTCCTGTACCCTGGCCCATCCTGTGAAGGTCCCCATTGAGATTTCTGTGTCCCAAGCCTTGGGCACCCTTTCTCTTCTTCGTGACAGTGTCCATTCATCCAGCAGGCGTGTTCTGAGCACCTGTCACGCAGAGGGTACTGTTTGGATGCAAACGTAGGACGTGACATCTACATTTAGTGCTGAGTCAGAGCATGGGTCTGATGTTGGCAGGAGGTACCTCCTTGTCTCATTCTTTATATGATACAGCAGAAACTTCCAGCGCTGGCTGCTGTGGCTTCTCCGTGCTTAGTCATAGGACAGAGTTCAAGCAGCACACAGTGACGCCACCAAGCCTCTTGCCTCAGAAGAGCAGCCTTTAGTACAGATAAGAGGGCAAAGGCCTTGTGAACACTGAGCCGGCCCACCCCCATGGCCAGCCTCAGTGGAAACTGGATCCAGGAAACG